>DWLR01002069.1:0-16358 GCA_018246295.1 Papilio alexanor hazarajatica
CTGCAAGTATTCGCATACAAGAAGAATTATTTCTTCTTAATATTTTCATTGAAAAACATTAAGTGTTATATCTATTTTCATATATTTGTACCCAAAATTTAGAAAACAGTTATTTCAGAACAACAAAATAATGGAAAAAAATTAGAATGATGTATGGTTGATGCGATTTGATTAATTATGAGTGTACACAAACAAGGCCTAGGAGTTGTGTCAGTGGCGACTGGGGGGGGGGGGGGAATGCGCGGTGCAGCTCAGCTGATGAATAGTTAATTCCGTCGTCTACTACCGCATTGAGGTCGCCGTCGGCACTACAAGCATGTTTTTCTTTCATTAATACAGCTTAATTAAATATATATACAGTTTGCAGAGATTCATACGTCACTTGCAAATTAATGAAAGATATTTAGACGACTCTGGAATCTCTCACAGTTGTTTGGTACTTCATTTAATAATGCAGATAATCACGTCGTCAATCGTTTTGTTGTAATCTTACATCGTGTCTACAAGTTTTAAATGTTACAGACAGTTAACCTAAGGTAATAAGACCTTCACTTCATTGGGAATGTTATCTGTTATTCTATATTATTTTAAATTCAGAATTCTGTATATTTAAACAAAGTTTACAAACGTAAAGATTTGAAATACTATGATTACAACTTTGTTTATATTTATAATGTTATAGAAGTGCGAAGGAAGTGTAATGACGTCATTAGAGTTAAGATCACATCGTACAAAGATGCAAGAGCTGCATAGACTTTTCCTTGACCGTTTTATTCAGGAAGTGGAAACGTACTTGCCTTTGAAACAACAACAAAGGCGACGTATCCCTAAGATGGTATATGCAAATCTAAATTAAAATATGTTAGTTTTATAAAAAAATAAACATATTTACTTTCGATGTTTATGTAAATGAACTCTTCTCTATTTTTTTCTGCCACTAAAATGTGTATCTAGTGTATATAAATATAATATATATAGCAGGTCGCTATCCAATCGCATTGTAAAATCATGTATGTTCTTATAATTTATTAAAGTCTCTATAAATAAATTAAATGTAACATAAAACAAAAGCAATGAATATTGCATTCGTGACTCGCGTACGTAGTAGGTCTGAATTCGTCGCAGAACATAACATTAGAAGTTTTAGCATCTGTCCAGCGCAGCTGAGTTTATACGCTGAATTGTAAATTTATTTGCACTTTCTCTGCACCCAGTTGACCGTTCGTTTTAAACTTCGCTTAGTATACACATATGTTATTCAAATTTATGTATTAATGTTTAAATAGATCCAAATGCTGCCTTAAAATGTTAAACAACCCAATGCCATTTTTTTAGATATTGTTGCATTAACTCTATGTATTACTACTGCAGGGTTAATTTTTAGTTAGAATTTGTACTTGTGACTAAAAATCTTCAGCATTCCCCATTTCTTAGAATTTGATGTTATTAGCATTCATATTTTTTTTTTCAAGTAATTAATACAGTTATTTATTCATACACAATAAGACGGCGTTGAACAAATCAAATGCCACGTTAATACAAAAAAGTAAAACTTTGTTGAACGTGAGATTAAACTATTTAATTTCTTTTTACTTCTAGCACGTAAGCAAAATACGCATTTGGATAATAAGAAGACATGATTGTGAAAATGTTTTCTAAACTTTGTAAAATTTTATTTCAAATCTTTTAGAAATTGAACTACAAAACAATATTATAAAGGAGAGATTTGATTGTTTACACCCGTTTATCACAAAAACTACTAAACCAGTTTTAAAAACTTTTCTCAGCGAGTGACCTATGTTATATTTTTTATTTGTTTACCTATCTCTCCAGGCAAAGTTGGGGCGAATTGCTAGTGTATAAACAAAATTATTTTGTTGCCGAAAATAAATATCGCAAATTATACATCTTAGCATATCATTATACCCGACAGTTAGTCTAGTCTTGGTAGAAATATGAAACCCAGTTCGCTGCTCCGCGTTAAATGAACTTGACGTGCCTTTGAATATACGCTACGAGTAACTGCCTCAAGTCTAACCTCCAGTTCAAATCAGAGTACATTTCTCCATCATTGCCGTAACGTAACACAGATACGAGTTTAGTTACCGGACTTCGGACACACGTTTCTATGACCATACCAATATATTTCTGATTTTTCTATTACGCTTATAAAATGATTTACTATAATAACTGTTCTTCGTCCCTTAATTAAAGTTTTAATCTAGATCTAGGTCTCTACTTTAACTGTTTTCGTGACAATTATGATAAAATAATTAATCCGATGAACATTTTGTTTAAAGAATTTGACCAACGAACACGCGATCAACTAAGTACATCTACAAGCATTTGCGAGTTGCAGATGCGTTTTACTACTTCTACTTCATGCCTGTCTTCTGTAAGGTCGTGGTATTTCACCGGTCGAGCGAGCCATTCGTGCAATAGATGTTGTTGTTGCGGTTTCTTAATAATATAATAGTTTGTTAATGTAATCATAGTTTTTGTCATTTCCTAAAAGCTATTCAGTGATTAGATACATATAAATGCGTTATAATTTTTTGAGAATAAAAAAAAATATTTTTTTAATATAGAATGACTGAGATTAAGTAAAATGTTTATTGCTTCAACAGCTCTCGGTTTCTTAATATGAAAAATTACTCAAACTGTTTAACTGTAAACCTAATTAAAAGCAATATGGCATTTAAATACATTTAGATTTTCATATTTAATTTACATTTGCAAGCTAGTGAGTTAATGTTGAATAATATTTATGATGTTTACGTGCACGTATCGTGTAGCTGCTAACTTAAGTTCAATTAAGTTAGCAGCTACAATACAAATCTTATATTTTAATAAATTTGTAAGTGCACTTGCGCTACAACACAAACTAAATCATTCGAAAAGAACAATGTACTTACATTGTTCTTTTCGAATGATTTAGTTTGTTTTTAAATAAAAAGTAATTTCTTTAAAGTAAAAAGTAGTTTCTTTTAACCAAATAGAAACTCTTAAAACTTTAAACCTTAGTGACGATTGATATCCACTTTTAACTGACTTGAAAAAAAAATAAGGAAGTTTTCAATTCGCTATATAATAAAATTTGAAATGAAAATATGATTTCATTGGAAAGGTGTCATTCGCGAGTGAAATTTGAAGGTAATTAAACAGTGGGTTCAGAAGATACACTTAAAATTGACATATCGATAGATTCAAGACAAGCCCTGAGTTTATTGAGGCTGTAAATGACTTAATTATTCACAAATAAAATTATATGAATTTGATCTCAGTTTTGTTTTTTGTTAAAAGTTAAAATATTATTACCAGTCATGTCAAAATTATGTCAAGGAAGAGCCTATCGCCAAAAAGCTCCAAATCGTACAATTTCAAAATTTTATTTCAAAAAAATATTTTAAATATTATTTATTTTCTTATTAAAAGCTGTAAGCCATGAAAAAATAATTTATTACTTTGTTTTCTCAGTCCAAGAACACTCAAAATCAAAACTTCGTACAGCTCTTGACGTATGTTCAATAAAATAACAGCTATAATTCTGAAACTGGCACGAACTTTGAATGTTTTCTACACGTCAAACAATAAATCTTTCGGCAACATATCTAACTCCAAACTTAATTCCCATGAATAATCCATTTCCATAAAATGTGTCTGTATCACCTTGAAAATAACCTTATGAGTTGGGAAAGAGGTGAAAGTTGTTTTAGCTTGTGTTTTAAATACCTCAGGCATTGAGTGTCATGTTACGATTTGTTAAATTCTATATCTATAGGTTATGCGATTGAGCTTAGTTTATACTTGCATCGCGCTACTTTTCTCGGGTACAAAGAAATAAAAATAAAAAATAGTCGAGATTAAGTTAGGTTTCCATCAGTGAAATAATTTTGATAATCGGTTTTATACTTTGTAAATTCAATCGAAAAAAAAGCTATATTTTTTCTCTTTATATTATTGTTAAGGATATACAAAAATTTTTAATGAAGCAGCCGTTATAATCGTCGATCTGCATGAGGGCGTCACGAGACCGGCTTTTGAGGCAATCTACATAAGTGTGGTTATATCATACATATACGTTTTATAACAATGCTATTACATTTATTTTAATAGAGAACTTTTTTCGCATCGTTTTTCAATAAAAGTTTAGTTTGAATTTTAAAATTTTAAATGTGGTTTAGTAAAATTTTTGAAGCACTTAAGAAAACATGAGTCTTTGTACGTACAAGGAAAAGACGTAGACGATAATAATTCAAAGTTAAGAAAACAACTTAGACAGTTTTGCTAAAACAACGTGGATCGTAAACGCGCGAACTTGTAAATCTTAAGGCCCATATTTTAAGGCGCCTATTAGAACTCAAATGAAGTATAAATGAACCGATATATTTTTACTATGTATAGAAACACACTGACTATTGAATATTTGAAATTTGATCACAAAATTTTACTAGATTTCTTTATTCTTTGAAAGATTTCGATGTATATATTACGATTGTCGATATAAATAATTGGTCATAATACAAACAGAAATTTAAATTTATTGATAACTTAGAAATTACCAATAAATAAGATTTTTTTATATTGTTATAATGTTCATGCTATTATGCAAGAAATATTAAAGTCGCGTATAATTCCTTTACATGGTTGCTTGGTTCATTCGGGTAATATTTATTGATTATATTGTGGACTAGTGTTACACACCTTTATGAAGTAAATTATGGTAGTAGTAGATCAATGTCTTTATTTTCGCTGGCATTAGGCTGTCACAGTGACGTAAGCCCGGTTGTAGTTTTCCCTCAAAACGTACCGGATAATTGAATCCGAGAAGCACGTGACTTGTCAGATTTATTGTTTTAAGATTTAAAATGTTTTTCCCACAATAACTAGTTACAAAAATCGAAATTTGTTCTCAGATCTAAAGTGAGGAATTTTTTCCGATGCCAAATACTTATATGATGAGATAAACATAAAGTTGAAAACCAAATCTAATGTTGATGAAAGTTTGTATGAATTACCGAATTTTAAATTAGGAATATTATAATTTTTTAGCTTTTGTTAAGCAATAGCGTTTAAAAAACAACTTCTCAACCACTGAAATAGCTAATGGCTTAAATTAAAAAAAAAATTAAAAAATAAAAATAAACTGCTAGACGTTGTAGGACTCACAAGTTTATATATGACTTCATAATTTATTTATCTTTAATTATTTAAGATGTGGAGCGTTAAAGTTCCATTTAAAGTTAACCTCTTGAAAAAACATATTAATCAGTTACTACATAGTTGCTAGATAACATAACGTGTAAGCATATTGAAAGCGGCCTGCAAGTTGCTATCTACACAACACGCCCGCAGGTGTGGGAGTGATGTTAATCTTGACTGACAGAGGTCGTGGCCGGCTCGCTTCGATTAGGGCGTTTAACTAAATCATGTGAAAAAGCTTGCTTTATGAAATTTAGGATTTAAATGTTAGTAAAATTAATGCTGTTGTCTAGAAGAGAGTATCTTTGGATCTTTTGGTGGTGGTGGTGGATTTTAAGAAATAAGGAATTTGTAAGTAAAATTAAGAAAGGTTCTGCTTCGGTGTTTCGGAAAAAGAAGTGACAGGATAAATCTGTACATCAAAATTGATGGCTATATATACATTAGAGAGTTACTAATAATAAATAGATGGTATTGGACATTTATGAAGAAGAATATATAAATATATGTGTCGGCGTCACTGGTACAAATTGGAATTAATTAATTTCTCTCTCACCATGAACTATTGATACGATTCTCTTTATGTTTTTAACATCTTTCCATATTTTTTATCAAATGTTGAACGTTTGAAATAGTATGATGTTTAATTTATCACCATAAATGAACACATATAACACTATTAAATTTATACAAATGGATTCTTAAAGCTATAGCAATTTGGTCTATTTGAATAAAATGTGTATGTATTTAGTGAAATAGCTTTAGTATTACAAAATTTGTATGGAAATGCAACCATGTGATGTTTTATTTCTTAACATTTTAAAGCGTTTAACTTCGCAGCTTAGAGCAATAATTTAGGCCCAGACAGAATTATGACAAAGTTCCAGTGGTCTCTGCTGCATCCCTTAGGTAAATGAGTTCGAGATATGTGCCTGATTTATTACGTGCCATAATACCGGCGCAGCTTTGCCAGTTTTTACTCACACACTGATTGTTAATTTTAGATAGAACAGTTAACTTAGACATGTTTATTCTTTTATTACAATACAATTTTTGTTGTTATGAAATCGTTACTTTAAAGTGATGGTTCTCATAGTATAAAAAGTAAAAATGTATTTCATTTTGTATTATATTATTATTATTTCATTATCATTTATTATTTTGTTTAGAAAATTTGTATTTTTTATTGTTATACTTATTACTTTAAACTTACCAATTTTTCTGATTTGTCCTGAATATTCTTCAATAAACTTCATATCGGTGTATTCCTCAAATCACCACTAAACCTATAAGGAGGGGCACTTTCCTTCTCCTCCTCAATCTCATCCACGTCCACTACTCTGCATAGGCCTCCCCCAATGATCGCATCTTTGGGGGAAATGTGCATTAATCCACTGGTCCACTGGTCTTTTACATCCAGACATACAAGTCAAACAGACATATTCATGCACAAAAATGTTTGTCCTATTTTGAATCGAACAAACAACCTGTGGTGTAAAAGGCACGTATCTTACCACTAACAACCGATCAGTGGGGTCAGTTAAGGAGGGGTACTTTATCCTTACTAAAAAGCCATAATTGAACCGTTCACATCTGCGGCCTGATTTCAATGTATGTTTTTATCTTGTTCATAGATTTTATCTTTTCGTGGCTTTTTTGTTATCCGTAGAACAGGATTTTTTTTTAAATACACACTTTTATTTTTAATGCTTAGGCTACAACTAACAATGTGCAGTGCTGTGTGCTGGCATAGAGTTAGGCGATCTATACATTAAAAGATTATGTTTTGAAATACAATCGATAAAGTCACAAAAGAAGAAATTAACATTGGTAGTATACATTGGAAAAATCGATTAAATGTTAGCTGATGAAATTATGCTTGCGGCTCGTGATTAAATTTCAATGCACCGCAGTAAGTCGGGGCTCCAACAGTTATTCGGCACGCTAAACTGTCGCTGAATTGTTAATCCTTCCGTAGCTTAGTATAAAAGTCACTGCCCACAAGCCATGGCTGCTTTCATTGCACTGTATGTTTAACAGTCACTTATAAATTAACTACGAGTTTAATATATCCGTTTGTAGATATAATTATGATTAATTTGTTTATTCGAAACTCTTCTAAATAACTTGTGATATCAGTGACTAATTATCGAGATATTAATTCATTAAAAAATATAGAATAAACTTTTATTCTTATTTTATCCAAAAACTTTCACTGACGTACAGAGAACCACTCTTCAAAATTTACTATGCAGTTTAAAAGCTTGGTAAATATATATATTACATTAATTTATCAAACAAGCAATTATTGTGTTCGAATTTTAACGGAATTTAAACTCGGAACTGAGAATCGCTAATAAGACAACAAATAAATCGAAAGGAAAATTATTGAGGTATTTAGTAACTCGTTCTGGTCACGATTCTGACCCAATTTAATTTGAATGACTCGAATCCACTTAAAGACGATCGACAAGGACAAAATTTTAATGAGATATTACCTACTAAATTAGATTTAACCTGATTGTGATTCCGTCCTATACGTGCAAATTAGTTTCGTTTGGTTTCATCTACAAGTTATTATGAACAAAATAATCATTTTATATTTGCACGACGATTCTGATACGATTTTGTATGACTTTCATTATTTACTTCTAATAATAGTATCTTTCTGGACAAAGCTTTTTACTAAGTTTGAAAGATTCCAAACATGGCAGTCACTAAGGTCTAAGCAATACTCTAATTAAAATTACAGAAATGGATTATTTATCAGACATCATCATCATCATCATCGGCCTCTATCAGTCCTAAACACAGGCCTCCCCTATGCCTTCTATGAGAAAAATAAAGAATTGGTTCTACACAAAGATTGCTTTGAGTCAATGTAATTGTAATTATTTGTTAATGTTAAAACAATATGTATGAATATTATACACTTGATGATGACTCCATAAACGCTGGTCTTCATATGCTTTATAATGATTTAAATGTAGCTTCTATCTTGATTTCAAATATTACTAATTTATATAAATTTAAAATTATAGATATTTTAAACTATCTGATTTGTTCTGTAACTACTCAAATACTACTACTCAAATGTATTTGGAATATTATGTCATATTGTAATAAAACATTTCATATACTGTTCCTTTAGATTGTCCAGCAAGCTCGTTTACTCCGGCAGCACTACGTAAGCCCTTTATTTACTCGAGGAACGCCGACAGCTGTTTTGATCTTGCACCTTTATATACAAGTAAAGTAAAGGACAGCTTTAATGATTAATTTTTAAATATAATTGGGCATCAAATAGAGCTGCATACAAAATATACTTTTATATTATTTTACGTTTGACGTTTTTAATTTTTCATATTAAATTTGAAATAAACATTTAACGTTTCTCAGAAACAACATGTAGGTACATAATTTATCGACTCCTTGTTAGGCTAGCAATACTTAATTTAAGATATAAATAAATATTCTTAAACAGCATATAATTAGAAGATTGAAAAATAATAATTAATTCTTGTATTCCAGTCTAAGTCCATTCGTTATTTTAAATCGGAATACATTGTTGTGCACAAAAATAAGGTGGCACGTAGGCAGCCTTTCGAAAAATACATTACCATTAAATAATTGTTGCCAGGACCTGTGTTAATAAATTAAAATAAAATAACTTACAATTTGTATGCACAAAAAAGGGCGTTCGTTATTCCAAATAAAATTATTCTCTTTATACAAACATCCATTAAAACAATAGTCGTAAAAGCTACGTGATTCTATTAAGGAATTCATTAATAAAATACCTAGGGTTTTTCACTTGGTGCAGTTCATATTGGGAAAGATTTAAGACGCAGTACGTGCGCGCGGGGAAGTGAAATATTGTTTTAATTTATTTTTATTCTATTTAACGCCTGCATATTTAATGATTTAGGTTACGAAAGAAATTAATAGATGCATTATACGGTAGTAAAAGATTTTGGTGTAGTAAGTCATAAAACAGGAAATAACTTTACGATAGACATATGTAGAAATAACGGTTATATTTTTATGACATACATACATTTGTTCCTTTAAACTTTCGGAGTGCGTTATATTCAACGGAGACTAAATCGAAATGTATACCTAAAGAAAAAGGACCTAACTCTTCTGAACATTCTATGTTACGCAATTATTTGTCTATGTCTTTTGTGCCCCAAAGTTCTGCTTCATTTTACGCCTCAAAAAGGCGAGTAATAATGTGTCAAGCACAATAAGAACAAGTTAGTTTTTACACAACGAAGATGTGATTAATTTTCTAGATACTTGTTGCAATTATGTAAAAATCTAAACTAATCTATGTACAAACTACTTCGCCGCATTGTAGAATGTTTAAGAAAAATATAAATCACCCGTCGAATGAACCTAAACCATTACACAAGTTCTTTGCAGTAAAATAACAATGTAAATTCATTCATTCATTCCCCTTGCCCATTTGCCCTCCTCTTAAGTCTACCCCTACCAACACATCCCTCTACATTCTTCATATCTAACACTCTCCTTGTACTTACCATTGTACTTACCACTTGTACTTACAATTCTTCCCTCCTTATAACATCCTCATACCGTTTTGGTCCTTAATTTATCTACAACTAATATAACCTAACATAATAGTTCCGTATCTTATCCATTCGCTACACATCTATTTCAACATCCACATTTCTGCAGCATGCAATCTCTTTTCATTCATACCTTTAACATAAAACAACAACGTTAATCTATACATATAATAAAATCGTAACTGATCGGTGTCTGTACATGGAAAATAAATTAGCAAAACTATTACTGAGGGTATTTACCAATGCTATAGAACTCAAAACAACCATTTAAAAAAAAATATGTTTGTCTGTTACATTGTTCGCGCTAATCTCAAAAACGGCTTACCGATTTGGATTCAGTTTTCACCAATGTGTAGTAATTAGCTTCAATCGTAAGATTAAGTTTATATTTCATCTAAATCGGTGCATAAACAAAAAAGTTATATCAATTTAAAGCGTTACGTTAAATATTTCTTCAGAAAAAATGCTATAAAATGACTATTTAGTTGATTGGGATGAAACTTTAGTTTACTATACATGATATTCTATAAAATGTCGATGGTTCAAAGATAATACTAAGTTAAAATAGACATTTTGATATTGCCAATGTAACTTGATCTTCGATCTATATTGTCAAATGGGCTGATCATGGTTCTACTTAGGCTAGACATTTCGGTTGTACTTTCACGCGGACATAGTCGCGGGCAATTGTTATATTTACTAAAATATACTATATATATGCGCTATTATGTATAATATATAATAGCAATATATTTTAATTAAGATTCTTTTTAGATTATAATTATTAAATATCATGAAACTGATGATTTAATTAATTAAGAACATTTAAAAATTAGCTAAAAAATATATGTTTAGAAGAAGATAAACTGTTTGCCAGATATCCGCTGGCAATAAAAAAAATTGTTGCTCACTTTTGCGTTGTTAGTCACTCTTTCTTAGTCATTTCCAAGAGGCTTCTCTCAATTTGGAAATATATTTTCCTCTCGTAGAAGGTAAAGAAGAAGCCTTTCGGCTTTGATGCGTCCACGTGTCCTGGAACCTACTGAAGAAATTCAAGAATGTTTTTCTACCTGCCTGGCTTCAATACTTGATAATCTTAGTGGCAATCAATGGGGGAGGTCTATGTTCAGCAGTGATGAGATGTTGATGGCTTGACCCATTCTTGAATATCTAAGCATGAAACGCCAATATAATTCAAAGGGCACGTTGCGTCGGTAGTTTATTTTTATAAATTAAAACAAATTATGTACAGTTTGATGTGGTTGCATGAATATTGAAGTTAATATTTCGTAAAATAAATTGCATAATCAACGGCATTCACTAAAAACGCGCATGCAATTTATCCGTGTTACTGCCCACGGACACGAGAGCATGGCTTATAATTTTTCCGGTGGAAGATTGCTACGTAATGCCGGTTAAGGGGCTGCGTGTATTACTGTATTTCCTTAATAGACTACATTTCACATTTCCAACAATTTGTGACAAAATTGTGAGTTAAATTCTCTCGTGCAGGAAATAAACCAATTTGCTTGGGCATTAAATTTAATTTATTTATGCATAGGAATCTCTGCGTTCTATAACCATTTAATCCTTATATGAAAATCATCTTCCTGCCCATTTCCCACTTGCGTTAGATTAGCACAGTATGTATGTACTACTCTTCCATATATCCTGGACTCTACTGTAGTCCATACTGTTACTGGTTTTAGCTACAGTTTTACTGCCGGCCGCCGCCTGACGCCAACCCTCCTCAGGAATTATATGAGGTATTTACTCGTATTAATTATTCCAATTGAGTTGGTTGGATTGATTTTTCTAGTTGGGTTCTGCTGAAGCCTACGCTCGAAGGTCTGGTACCAGATGTGTGGGTGCTGACGGGGTGTAGGACACGCCGATCGTTGGCGTCATCTGGTTTTTCGTCACCGATAACGACGCCTCCAAGTTCATCAGGTTCACCGATATTTTTTGTGCAAATGTTACATATTGATTTGTTTCTACAGCACAAAAAATGTAAGCTCAATATCAGACTCGGGTTCAATGGTTCCAATCTATGCGTAGTTGCAAATCTGCTGCTGACCAAATGCATCACCAATTTTTTTCCGCATATGACTTATGTTGCATATCATTAACAAATAAAAAAGATTTATAAAATTATATTAAATTCATTTAAAAATACATGATGACATAGACACGTTGATGTCAAACGTCAAATTTATACTTACAAGAAAATAAATATGATAAAAGTGACATTTACTTTTTGGAGTTTTTCTTTTATCCCTTAATCCGCCTGAAGAAGTTGACTGATAGAAATAGAGCTGCCCAAATAAAGGTTTAGTTGGTCCACCCCACTTCCACTTTTCTAACAGGGAAAGGGTAGGAAGGGAAAGAGGATTTGACGGGGAAGGGGATGGATAGAAGAAGAAAAATGTCAATTTTTCTGTCTATCCCCTCCTATGTCGAAGGTAGGTAACGCATCTGCATCTCGCAAATGCTTGTCGCAGATGTGATGACACAAAGAAACACACAAAAGAAACGTTGCAGAGTTTTGCTCAAAACATGAAATCACTACACATAAAATAAATCCATACACCGCTTTGAATTCCGAGTCTGTTTATTTCAGAAACGATAATTCAATCTTTATATTTAAATAGGATGTCAGCTTCTACATTATTTATTTGTAAGCGATTGTTTGGTAGAAATTTATGCTGGCACCGACAGGGCGAGCCGGCCCGCTTAGAGCTTTCCTCCTGTTACATATTTCACTACATAAATCACAACTTTATTTCCTTTCGCTCAGAAGATGCGGGGCTGGAGAGGTGTCTTTGAACGGCTTTAAGAGTTCCCAGCCATGCCACAACAAAGGGGCGCGAAATTAAATTATATATAGTTGGTACGCTGCTATTAATGTATCTTGAAATACATTTTAATTTTAACGCTTTCGTTCGTTAGCTTTGAAGCGAATTTAATTTTAAGTAATATTGTACTACATTTCTACCGCGATGTTTAATCCTATGCAAGAGTTCTAACTGAATACGTCTAGTACATCTGACGCGTTTTAATGATACTATTATTCATACCGCACAATTCAACCTACTTTTAATACGTCATAATCTGAATTCAAATTGTTGAACTGACTAAACCACAACAACTACTGTTTCTCTCGGCTATAGTAAGTAATGGATTACCTCCATCTTTTCACTCGGCTATAGCCTATTTATAATGAACTATTATAACACAATACAGACTGCGTTAATTGTTTAATAGACGCAATGACGATGATGGAGTGAGCGCTTGCTCATTTTGATAGGGTTTTAGCGGTTCTTCCTGCCAATTAGTGCTGTGAAAACAGCGAGCGCGAGACAAAGGGAGTGGGAGGCTCATGAATTTATTGTAAGGTTACTGGCTTAAGTTATTTAAGTGCCGGCGGAACGGACGTTATTCACGTGCGAGACGCCGCGCAGAATGCAGCTTCCTACGACAATTTATCATGAATCTTTAATTAAACTTTAGCAGTGACTGTTCGCAGAGCTCATTGTGTCTCGCGATACGCCAGCTATATTGATTGTTTGTTGCTCATGGCAATTATTATAACTAGCCTATATCGTATGCTTGTGTATTATATTGTATATTCATGTTTGCCACTTAAGAGTTTTATTTTGTTTTCTTGTATGTTTTTTTTTCTTTTCTTGTCACAATTCAAACTTTATTTCATTTTATATAAAACGTTTTGATCAGTTTCAATTTTGTATAATTACCAAGAAATTTTAATTAACTTAGATTAATTTGTTAAAGCATAAACTTTTAGAAAGGTGCCTTAATAATTAACTGACTGAGTAATTTAATAGTTAAGTTACTATTTAAATATCCCAAATCATATCCAAAGGGATGTATGTCTATTTTAAAACTTTTTCTCCAATTCTGCTCGATATAAAATCGCATATGGCGTATCCTTTAATAAGTGACGATTTAGTAGTTTATAAATTGGAGTTAAATATATTTTAGCGTAAAGCAAAACTGACATAGCAACACAACTGAACTTATTCTTAGCACTACTTATTCTTAAGCACGAGTTATACCATAAAAAGCTTTGAGATCCTTGGCTAAATACCTTACTATGTGCCTTAATCTATTTTAGAATTAACTCGATGGATAGCAGAGAGCGATTGCTATCTGTATATATATGATGTAAAACAAAGGTCTGCTGGTTGTTTCAATTGTGCGAACATCCTTTAAGGCCAAATTAAATGATAAAGTTACAAAGTTATTCCGAGTTCGTTTATAACGCAATTAAGTAGTTGCGTCGGTTTCCCGGTAGGATTCAATTACCAACTTCGTGAATATTTTATATTTGCAAGACAAATGGCTATCAGGTAAGATAGTCGACCATATATATTTCTCAAATCTAGTCTTGCTGTCAACAAATATTATTAATTTGATATGTTATTTATAGTCCACACTATTATTTTATTTTATGCAAAATAAATCCTTGAAACTTCGCCTGTCTTTAATCTAGGGCTAATGCTGCCTTTTGTTGTTTAACTTCAACGGTTTTAATAATATGAATATGAAAATCTTAATGCCTTCGGCGAGAAAATAATTATTGGTTATCTTCAGATATAGTTAAGTAGAGTACCTATCAAGACGGCCTTCTCGGCTCTAATTAAAGATATTCTGTAAACGACACTTTCCTCAAGACTGACTTGTTAACATGTTTGTTTTATTGTTTAAAAAATAAAAGAGTTTTTATGCGTATTTAATTTGTGTCATATGTATATTTAGCTATGATATATTTACAACAATATTAACAGTTTTTTATTTTTTATTTATTACAATCGATATACATAGATTTACATGTAACAAAAGCTTTATCTATAATCGTATTAGTATGTTCCTGTTTGCTCCATATTCATTCGCACTCCGCATATTATATTAATTACAATATTGGCAAGCTTTCAAGGCAATACACTTGGAAAATACTGACAGCACAAAAAAAATCACGATTCGATATTAAACATTTTTGATTATTCTACGTACTTAAGAGCTTGTATCACTACGAAAATCTCAATTCAAATAATACACAAACATTAACTACTTCTAAAGAAAATACGCTCTAAGTAGCAATTAATGGTTCACACAAATGACAGTAATCTAGCCGTTTTGTTTAACTAAATTTAAATTTTGAACCTCGTTCTATATTTTTTAACTTGCATACTGCTTAAATATACTTGTACTGCAGGCAAAAGTACATTTTTAATGGTAGAAGTAAGCGACTCAACTGATCTTAATAAGGAGGAATAATAGGAGAGGTAAATCATTGAATGGAGTCTACAGATGAGGACCAGAAGTATGCAGTGGCCTTCTTCTTTTTTTCTTACGAGTATAGTTCACACATTCTACTAAAATTATCATATCTATGATCTATCACAACATCGCGGACTTAAGCATTAATAAATAGTTCTCTTGAATTTCCATTATCCAATAAGTAGGTTTTTTATACCAAAAGGTGGCAAACGAACACGCGGACACCAGAAGTGACCGCTACCTAACAGACAGAGAAGGGGATAGACAGAAAAATGGATAATACCTTCTCCTATCCATCCCCTTCCCCGTAAAATCCTCTTTATCTTCCCATCCTTTCGTTATTAGAAGACAGTGGGAAAGGGAAGAGGACTAAAATTAGTGCCTCCGGCACCTTACTCATCAGACAAAACGCAGAAAGCTTCTAATCAAGCCTGTTTTCTGTAAGGTTTTGGTATTTCACAGGTCGAGCGGACCATACGTGCAACAGATGTTGTTGCGAACTCTACCACTGTTAAATAGGTATATAAACTATCAGCGCATGCGCGTTATACGGATGAACATTTCACTCCAATGCATTTCCGAAAGGCACTAGTTAATTTTAATGTAAATAACTTTCTTTAAAATATTGTTGCGGTTCAGACTAAGGATTATAAACTGGAATTTACTTACAAGTATGTACAACGGAATGTTTTTATTGATACAACACATTTACAAGATGTGATGACTTTACAGTTGCTAATACTTTATGTTCGAAAATTCGGTAAATTTAAAAAGGCTTTGTATACATATTGACTATAGAAATTAACAAATTTCGTTGAATAATTCGAAAGTTTATTAATCAAACCAATGTACATATTGAAATGTTTTTAACAAAAAAACGCTTTTTATACATTAATACATATTAAAGCCTTTTTTGGAGATTGAAAGTAAGAAAGGCTACATGCCTTCGTTACTTTTTAAAATTATATAACACTCATTCTACAGGTATATGGACTATATTTTTATATGACATCATCGGCAGATAAGACTTTCTTCTCTCGCGGCGCAGACTCCGTGGGGGGGAGCGAGGAACAGTTTTCCGTTGGCACAAGCACACAGCTGGTAGATGTTCTGATGATGCGGGTCGTGGGAGTGTGGTGTAGATGGAGGCAAAGGTAGCGCTGACTTAAGTTTTGGCATGTATATACTCGGAGCATCCAGTCGTATCTGTAATGAAGAAGAAAATGGTCATCTTAAAAGTCGGGGGAATTCTTTATTTCAACT
>DWLR01002070.1:0-16357 GCA_018246295.1 Papilio alexanor hazarajatica
GATTATCCAAGGATACTTTATTATTTTTGAGGAGTAAAAAAGAACACATTTTGAAAATCCTGATAACAGGTGTGAATTAATTTTTAAATTTACCAAATCAATACCAAAACAATGTCAATAATTAAAATTAAATATCTAATTTTATGTTGTTAAACAATATTCCAGTAAACATAAGTTTTTTATTTTTTTTTAATAACACAATGACATAAGAAATATCAGGATAGATTACAGATTGGTGAGCTAAAACAAATATTAAAATAGCGACGAATGTATAAAGATTTAGAAGCATGTGAAGATATAATCTGGCCATAAAACAGATTTTAGAGCGTACCCGACTAATCCGCGATATATTAAAACTCCTCGGTACATACCGATGGATGATGTCGTGCAGGGTTGACAAGTGTTAAAGTTGACAAAATAATGTTGTCAACTTTAACACTTGTCAACCCTGCCTAGTGATCACTAAAATTTAAATTGTTAATGGGATCGCTACATTTCATAATCGTTGCATCATCGTTCAAATCACAATGGTCGCGTTTTGAATTTCCAGATTTTCTACTAGCTCTCTAAGAATTTAATGCGACCGACTTCATTATAATTAATACTTAATACACTTAATATGCAAGGGAATTTCTAATTATTGTTAATATTTACCCACTTAAATTTATTTAACAGTGATAGAGCCCGCAACGATAACATAAGACAGGCGTGATGTAGAATTAATTTTGCTTTCCGCCTGATGAGTGAAGTCGTCCCATCCTATTCTAATGAGAAAAAGATGGAAATGGAAAGATGATTTAACGAGGGAAGAAATGTATTCTTATGTGTTTATGAAAGGTAGACAACGTCTGCAACTCATTTTTTTTGTTGCCTATGGGTATCAGTCACTTAGTATCATATAACCCGCTTACTCGTTTGCCACCTTCCCTTATAAAAATACAATAATACAACTATAGGTAAAACGAGAAGCGTATAATAGCTATTAAATTCACGTTATATCACGCTAGTAAGTTCGGTAAACGGTCACCGTATTTACGATGCCTCATATCTAATTATTTGTAAAGTTATCTTTTCAAACAGTTCAGTTATTTCAAGCACACATTTATTTCATATTTAAATTAAACATAAGTTTTTTTTGAACTAGATAATATGTAAATGTCAACGAGAAACTTTCTGGAAGTTGACATTGGCGATGAGTAATTCATGAGGTGGAATACATAATGTATGTTTTATTATCTGAAACAATGGGCCCGTTATTTCTGTATACGCAGTCGTGGACGCCGCTCGGTCCCTGTATGGACTAAATGACTCTTCGGAACTTTATCAATACGAAAATGTTAATACACGCTCTCCGGCAATGGAGTTACAATTAGCAATTTTTTTTTCGTATATGTTGTGTTGTTTTAATGAATACGTCTTAATTTGAATATTTGTACGTAAAACCTTTTAAAAACTTTTAATCGCGGTTAAATTATTTAATATAATTAAAACTAAAAAAAAAAAATTAAGTTCGCATCACGCGAATAATGTAATTTTCTTGCTATTGTACAGAATTTTTGATTTCAAAGACCATAAACCAAAAATGTCCAGATCGTCTACAAGAGTTTTTTTTTGCTACCGGCTATACTTAGAGCATTAGAATAAATAAATATGCCACTCACGCCCATTATTCAGAGTGAAATCAGAGTTCCTGGCAAACTTCTTTCCCGTACATGCCTCTATGCATAAAAGCTAGTATTAGAACTTGTGCTGATATTGTAATTAAACAGAGTCCATCAGTATTATTATGCACCCGCTGCGTTGGGAAGCGTAATTTGTCACCTCACCGCGTTCCTTGTGGGCCACTTGTTGCGGACATTCTTTGCAGTTACCACTCGACTGCGTCGCGCTTTTATCAGAGCCGCCAGTGCTAATTTCCAGATTTTATTCTAATACCTTCATTAATTCTGAGTAATGTTCGAGGAATTTTATACCTAGCTTACACATTTCTTACCAAATAGCAGATTACTAAGCGAAGAGACCGTGGTCTGAGTGATCGGTATCGGTTGTTAAAGTGCATGTCGGAAAATGATACATCGATAGTAGTTTTAATTTATTTAAAGTTGATAATGGTAGGCATTTTTTGAATTCAGAATGTACAGTTCCAATAAAAATAGCGAATATTAGAAAAGCCTAATGAATTAACAATTTTATGTTTAGTTAAATATTTTTCATTTACGTTTAAATATGGCAATGCGCAATGAAATACCCTTTTAGAATAGCAATAAAAGCAACAAATTAAGTATTAAGAATAGTCAATTACATTTTCTCAACAATTTTCTATCATCTTCAGGATTAAAAGCGAGCATTATTAACATAAATTTTACTGTATTAAATGCCGCAACCGATACGTTGTATGTATTAACTATTGTATGGATGTAGCAAATTCGCGTAACTAGGTTAATGTCTAATTTTAATGGCATGCGCATACCGCCGTGGCTGTAAAAAGATTTTACGTTTAATACGGGGCCGATAGCTTCGCCGCTGACGCCATTTTGAAAACATGATTCTTCATTTCAAGAAGATTAAAATATGCGTAAACCTAGGTACAATACATCATTATTATTTCATTAAATTATTATATTCTTGCTGTATTCAAATGTATGTTTAAGTATTAAAAAAATTGTATTTTTAAGATTAAGGTGGCGCCAAGTTACGATACTTGGTTTGCATGTATAGATGACAGCATTAGACTTTTAACTACCCGAATGGTCCTTCCTGACCACCTCTTCGAGATTTTTGTCCAACGACAAGTGCCATTTTCATAGAACTTACATAATATATAACATAATATAGTACGCGTTTCATATAATACGTATATAAGGATATACTCTTCAACTGCAATATAAAATATAGGTCAAATAATACAACCTTGTGCCTTCCTTCCTTTAGTACCGTATCTTAAAAATGTGCCCCATTACGGGTGAAAATAAACTCTTACTCGGGAACCGCTCAATCTTATTAGCGGCGGGTTCAAGAGTCACTCCGGTTCACTTGTTGCGCATCCCGGCGGGATCCCTTCAGCGGGACGCCGGAATGCCGCAAATCCCGCGCCTCACGCTGTCACGCTCTTGATGCCATCCGGATTTATTGCGCCACTGCGACGTGTTTAAAAATAGAACGGGAGATCTGTTTTGCTTTTGTTTTTGAAATTATATCGCCTTGAAAATAAGTGAATAAGATGCGGCTCACTCATCCTATGCGAATCATAGGGTATCGTAATATAGCAATGTCCGTGAACATCAACCTTACCACAGCACAGTAATTAAGACCTCGTAGAATGGAGCATGATCTTAAATGTACATTAAAATATAAAGGTACTGTAATAAAATTCTGCAATATTAAGAACAAAAGATGATTACGTATTACAAGCGTCCATCTTTGAGCAGCAATGAAATATGATAAGTATTCATCATGTACGTGGTACCGATGAGTCTCATCAATAAATAAACCAAATTAAAAGAAACTACTTACGTAATTTTTGTTAATTTTTACCTTAAAAAATCTTAATACATAATTCAATTTTTTCCAGTCGGTATTTTAGAAAATAAGAAACACAATATTTCATTTTATTGATGTAATAAAATGGTGACAATACTTTTTTTTTTTCAAAGTACAACAGTTAAAAAGCATGGATATTAATATTTAACTTTGCACAACTGAAGTGGCACTGTAAGCATCTACTGAAATCGACGAATTAGTTAATTTAGCTCTTACTCTATGACCAATATACCAAAGTTAACTTTTGTTTATTGTTCGCCAGAAGTAAATCAAATAGAAAAGTTAATAATTATAATTTAACTATACATACTTTTTATTAATAGGAAAGTTCTTAAGCATTAATTCCAACCCTCTGCAAGTGGCATTAAAAACGTACTGCATTGTGAAACCAATTTAAATTATCAGTTAAGTGGATTTATGTAAAAAATGTAAGCTCTTATTGATTTTAATAGTCAAGCAAGTTTTTATAACAAGTTTAAAAAAATACATGAAAGATGTTCAATATCTATTTCACGTTTTTGAGCAATTCCCGAACAGATATCCTGTCGTTACTTAGAAATTATGAAATGAAAATCGATTGCTAAGAAAAAGGTCGTTTAAGAAAACATTGCAATGTTTTGTTTATTTAAATAATAACCGTTAAGATAATAACTCACATACAAATCGTATGTGTCTAAAAAATGTAGGTGCTATTCAAATTTCGATTTTTAAAAAATCGTTTTCTTTTAATAACGTTCAAAATTGGCAATCACACTCAATGGAAATAGATTGAAGCGGATTCCTTGGAAAATTGCGCGCGCTATAAAAGCGTAATAGGGTGTTCTATCGGATTTTTCCGATTCAAAGGATCGTTTCCATGTACTTACAAGCGAGCGTATAGCATCGGAACATCCTCTGCGGCCAGACGGTCGTATCAGCATATTGGCTAGTTAGTACGAATATCTAGAACGCCGGCGAAAATGTACGAGCCAGTGTATGATCGTAGGGCTACCATTTTGTATAGATATTATTTCCCTGTTTTCATTGTTCCCATATATATTATTTCTACATCACATAAAATATTATGGTACCAGGGAACAAATAGGACACGTTGAAAAGATAAATGAAAAGAGACTGACATTGCGTGTCCCTCTTGGTTATGGCTGCCTACATAATATATATAAAAACATATCTGTTTATTGATAAGAAATATTGAAAAAGTAGGAGTTTATTACGTTCTTTTAAGATGCACGAAAGTTCTGGCTGCCGAGACGCCAGCCCTAGGCTTTACGTGCATTCCGTGTGTTTGCGTACGTACGCGCCAGACGGCTCACAATCGCACATTGTTGTACTAAAAAAAAAAAAAAATCTTCCTTTTGATCGTTGCATGTTGTCAGCCTTCATCGACGATGGCAGGAGTTTTGTTTTGTTTGTGTATAAATTGACGTATTGTGTATGAATTAATTGAATGACGGACAAATTCGTGAGAAGCGAGGGCATTTTTAAGCAAGCTTAATTAATTGCATGTAATACCTACTCATCATTGCAGTAATTCTTTCTGTTAATATTCTTCCTCTTTTGTGTAATATTACCACAGATAAAATATTCATTTAAGAAATAAAAAAAACTCTGTTAATGATAATGGTATCATGCTAAATAAGCGAGGTGAAAAAAATGTATAAAAAATAACGCAATTTTGGTTACGTAAAGCACATTAAATATTTACGAAATCAATTGAAGGTCTTACACCGTTTGTTTCCCGGGGCCGTAATCAAAAGAGCAATTTAGCGAACAGCCAGCCAAATATAATATTTAACGACTCTTTGTAACATCGAGACCGTCTGAAAAGTTATGAAATTTTTAAATCTTCCGGAAATTAAGGACTTTCCTACATTTAACTTTCGCACACATTTTGCTATTTAGAACTAATTGATTTATAAAACATTTAGAAATAATTAAAACCGAATTTTAAATGACGAAGTTTAACATTAAAAGCTATTTTATTGGTGTTGAAATGCACATATCCCTTATACAACTAAAGAACTTTGTTTGTCTACTTCTTGTTTAGATGACATCTAATTTGTAACATTATATCCATATATAATATTAAACCCATAGGTAGTCCAAATGTGGCTAACGTAGGTAACGTTTTCTAATATTTTCTATTTTTTACGTCATCCTTGAAAATTATACATATCTACAAATATTTTAATTAGAAATAATCATCATACGAAAAACGGTAATATTCAAATGTATTTAATGACAAAAGCCTTAAATCTTAAACTGGAACGCCATTATATCGATAAAGGGATGCCGAAAATGCATAACGAGGCAATAGAATGCATTAATGAAAGTTTCAAGCAATAGTTTAGAGTAACTATCCAATAGCAGTGGGCGGTCCACCTTACCCCACTGTGCCCGACCCCCTGCGGAGGTATCGCAAATTCAATTAAATCTTTGCACAGATAATTTAAAATTCTTTTCAATGTTATTAAAGAACTTTCAACAGAACTAAAACTCGAACTCCATTACAATAACTGATTGAATTAGTAAAAATATATTTTACGACATTCATTATACAACCTTCTATGTTTTAAAACTAATTGCAAAAAGTTTACAATTAAATAAATGTGCAAAAATTTTCCGCGAAATTTGTATTATGTTAAAAAAAAGAAAAACAATATTTAAAGTCTTGTATTGATCGGAGCGCGGCGCATGCGCAAAACAAGGAAATTTGCAATTACAAAGTGCTGTGCAAATTTCACCGGAGTTTAGGGACGTCGCGCGTCCGGGTTTTTCCGGATGCGTTTTCTTAAAAAAGAGAACTAACACTATATTGATTTTAATAGTCTTTATTATAGAATTTTTATGAATTTATATAAGATTAATAGCAGCATTTTATTATGTAGTAGTATAAATATAACATTTTATACAGAAGAATATATTTTCCTTCAGCTTTTAAAAGTGTAAGGAATAAAAATGCATTGAAGTTAAAACTACAATTTAAAAATTCCTACATAGAAAGGCGTAATTTTTTTTTATTTCAAATGTTATTTAATTATTATTAATTTATTTTTTAATTAAATATTTTTTTTACCATATAGTAGAAAATATTTAAGTAAAAAATATTCCGTGTACGACTGACAGAGCAGGTAACCATTGCTCTGTATTTTGTGATAAGTAAATGGGATTGTTATTAACTTGATCTTGGTTAGGTATGTACATGTTTTGTTTCACTTATTGCTATGATATATTTTGATTTGTCTATAACTTTAAATATTAAATATTACTAATATTTCCATTAAAAGTCCTTCGAGGGATTTTCGTGTAAAACGTCTTCAAACATACCAACTGACGGTGGAGTGCGCAAAGGCTTGGATTTTTATCTGTCATAGTATTTTTCCATGATCCGCGGTGGTATTAAAGGTAATTCCGCCTTACCCCGGCTGAAAAGTGGGAGTATTTCATAACGTTCTCCGAAAGTTTAATTTAATACCGAAATACCGCAAAGTGTTATACATTAAAATAACATATTGATGTATCACCTATGATCGTCCACTGCTGGACATAGGCCTCCCCCATTGGACGCATCATTGGGGGGAATGTGCCATAATCGCCGCGCTTGAAAGGCAGTATGGGTTGGCGATCGCAGCATGTTCCACCGTACTAAGAAAAGTTTGTTTACCATTTTGTTGTATATTACGGTAATATTAATAAATAGCGTAATACAAAGCGAAGAAAAGGAAAATAAAAGTGGCGAAAATTACTTAGTTAAGTAAGGTTAGGTTATTCATTTAAGGCTTAACGTTTTATAAGGATGGCAATATTCTTATATGGGAAAGAAAATTTAAAAGAAATAAAGTAAGCGATCCTGTTTTCAAGTGGGTGTCAATGCAGCTCACTTTTTTGTATACATACAAGGATTAAGTTTAGGTGAAAGTTACGCTATTTCAAGCATCTGTGTTAACTTTCACTATTCACTACCATTCATCTAATTTGCAATGAGCGGAAATGCAATTTATGTTATTAGAATGTTATTCAATTATGCTTTTAATGTATTTGTACGATCAATGTACATATTCCCGTGTACGAAATTCACAGCGTATTTATTATACACAGGTCAAGGTTAATCTACATAGAGGTTATGCGCTTAGAACCATAATAATTGTTGCAGACGAAATTACATTCATTAAATCAAGATTGTAAATACGGAAAAATTAAAAGTACATCAAAAACTTTAAGGCAGTGTCAATCGGTTTGATAAGATTTAAATGCCTGTACAACAAACGATTGCAGTTTGACAATTTTAATTAGTTATTTTAATTACCTAGTTCCAGGCATCTCTAATTGGTTCAAAGTTTTTTGGTCAAAAGTATGGCCAGATAATATAGTCTCACATTTCCGCCTTCTGGAGGTCTTATAGTCAATACGTGTGACATGTTCATAGCCGCTTTTTTTTTAAATCTTAAACATTGAATGATTAAGAATAAACTTTTAGTAAAATTAATTTTGTGCAGTAATGTTAAGTTCTGTATCTTATATATTCTAAACATATTCGAGGGCATGTTATTATTTATAAGTTGGCCTTATTTTTGGAACGGATTATTAATTTACTTAAGTTATAAATCTCGGCGATCGACAGTGAAAATGTATTACTTTTTACATAAACAAGCCCGAACAGTTTAATTAGCCGAGCGGACCTCATATCTCAGCGAGGCGCTCTATCTAGACCTAGGCATAGTCTAGTCTAGCTTTTAGAGTGCAACGCAAGTGCAGGCTGGGGAGGCGGTGTGGGGGCCAGGGTGTGCAGTCTCGTTGCCATGGCGACCGCAAGATGGCGCCCGCGAAATTAGTACGTCTGCGGGCTTTATGCGGCCCGTCTTCATTATGCCCGATTTCAATTTATTTCCGAACTGTCGAAGTATTAGGATTGACGATAGTTTGTGCAGTTTGTCGATCATGTGTGATTAAACTAGACGAACTTTCGAATCATTCGAGGCTGGAAATTTGTATGTACCTCTAATAGTGGCAAGCATCTCCCCTAACGAAAGTTAACCGTCGTATGCGATTTAACAAATACTTACATCAAAACGGTACAATGATCGCGGTATACTTAAATGTTCTTAATGTTAAGGCTCACATTTTGTTACACTTGTTAGTGACCGATCAAATTCGGTTGTAGTTTTTTTTACTTCTTTTTTGTATGTTTGTTACCGTAGAATTTAGTCACTTCTGAAACGATATCAGAAGTGTTTCTTCTGTTCGAAAGTGGACATTCGCAAGTTAGTCCCATTTAATTGACTGATTATTGAATGTTATTGAATCTTCGTTTTTGAAGATATACACAAAATTGTACATTAACTTCGATGTCAAAAAGTTATCATTATCATTACCATGGCAACCGATATTATAAATGAAACTTTTTTCTATTTCTCATCTTTTAAAAATCCTTTAATTACATACATAAATTTGAAGTCGTTTTTGTTTTTGTTAAAAACGATAAAAGATTATTTAATACTGAAAAGTGGATAATATTATTTTCTATCCCGAATTCACCAAAGCGGTGCCTTTTTGTTTTTACTTTGTACAGTAACGCTAATTGAATTATTGGTTTAGAACATATTGCTACAAATGTTTCTTTTTCTCGGCATATCCAGTAAAATTTCTATCAGTTTAACTTCATCAACATTTTTGATAACGTCAGAATTGATAGTGATATACTGGTTCAATGTATTTGACTCTTTCACAACTAAAGTTAATCTTCTCATAACTTAACATATCTGTACTGTCTTCCAAAACTTATGTATACTTATAAAAGTATCTTAAAGAATTATTTCATCGCTTTGCAGAAAACTTCGCCATGGCGCTTTGCAAATTCTATAAATAACTACTAAACAAATGTATTTTAAATGGCGAGATTAAAAATACTAATTAATTTAGACAACATATATAAAAATAGTACAACAATTAAACGGCAAATTATGGCCATGGAGATTAAATATCTTTCCGTATATTTTGCAAATTTTACCATTCATTAATTATGCATAAACGTAGAGTGCAATAACACCCAATTTCCATCCATCCATCCATCTCAGCTTATGATCACCCACTGCTGGGCATAGGCCTCCCCCATCGATCACATCATTGGGGGAAAATGTGCCATAATCGCCAAGCTTGGCATCGCGATCGCACTAAGTTCCATCGTGCTAAGAAAAGGACGCTGCTGCCCGTCCTTCGACGGTCTTTACATCCAGATACAAGACCAACAGACATGTTCATGCACACAAATGTTTTTCCTTCTT
The DNA here is from genome assembly GCA_018246295.1 of Papilio alexanor hazarajatica. NCBI lineage: Eukaryota > Metazoa > Arthropoda > Insecta > Lepidoptera > Papilionidae > Papilio > Papilio alexanor. The sequence continues at coordinate 9,822 of DWLR01002070.1, forward strand.
GTGAATCGAACCCATGACCTGTGACATGAAATGAAAGTATCCTACCAACCGCGACTGACGGACCGGTTAGGTCCGTCAATCAAATCCCATTTAACACACTGTATTCAAAACGTTTTCGGAAATGTGTATACAGATATATTGTATTACATAATATACATGCAAAAATTTTCTTTTTAATGATTAAACCTGAAGAAAACAGTAAAAACACATTGCAGACTTATCTGAAGAAACTAAAACTTTAGCCACTTTTAGTATAGTTTTAGATCGTTGTGAACAAACGAGTTGCTTTGAGGAAGTTTTGTCGCGCCGTGTTCGCGACCAGTCCAATCTTTCTGTTCGCTCGTTAGTTCCGACTCCCGCTTTTTGTATTTTGAGATCGAGAGTTGGGGGGTGACCACTACCATGTGACAAAATACTTTTTATTGTTTAAGTGAATACAGAAACTTTACAATGTCACATTTTATATACCAATTTTATTAGACGTTGGATATAAACTAGTAAGACTACTATTATAGACATGCATTTGAAAATATTAAATGTTTAAAAAAAAAGTTATAATAAATATTTTCAATTGAAATTTTGGTAGAATACGAACGTCAGTAGGACGAAGAAAAGTTATAAATGTTGTAACTTAAAATTTCGACTGTAATGAGTAAATTTTAACATTTTGAAATTTAATTAGGACTTTTGCACACAAGCCTTTCGAGAATAACATTCGGCCGGTTTACCTATCAAATTGACATTGGAAATTCCGAATTTGATTTACAAAAAGTCGATTTGTATATGTAAAAGTCCGAATGTGATTTGCAAAAAGCCTTTTGAATTTGATTTTTTCCAAATTTGAATCAACTGGACTGTATTTGAAGTTTAAAATGATATACCAACTGTTTGTTAACATTACTTCGTTCTGGTCAAAAAAAGTATTTGTAAATCGTAGTTAAAATCGAAGTTATGTAAGCAGATGTATTATTACTTTTTATATATTGACCTTCTATTGATTATCGTTTAATAGTCTAAAAAAAAGTTTACAAAGCCTATGATTCGAAATATTAACAAATGTTAGTGGTCCTCCATATATTCTTTTCACGTCGTCTTACCATAATATCTACTTCGCTTTTGAAAGCTATCTACATATTAAGTAATAATTTTATTTATAAAGATAATTAACAATTTTAAAGGATAAGATTTCCTATAGGCACAGAAATCGAACACAGAATACGTGGAGTGCATGGATTTTGTTCCCATATCTCTTGATTGTTTTTCAATAATATTAATTGTTTTGTAATTATGTTATCTTGCCCCCACGTTGGGTTGGTTTGACCGGCTAATGGATTGATGTGTTCAATGCAATTACATTATCATGAATGCACCTTTCGGTTGGCTTTAAACTCAATTACGTGCATTAACGATATCACCAGCGAATGCATTATATGTTGTTTACATAATTATTTATTTCAAAATTTGTACACCGTATAAAAAAATGGAATATACAATATAAGGATTATTAAAGGTACAGGCGAGCTTAAGTAATCAAGAGTTTTCTAACTGCTTTCAAATATTGGAAATGTGTACAAATGTGTACATTTGAAAAATACATACATAACATAAAATATTTACTAATACATGTGTACATACGTACTCCACTCAAACAATTGAGGGACGACAAGTGACGACATTGTATATTTGACGACAAATACTTAAAACAAGCATAGGCGCTACAGGATGGACATAACATGATACATCGGTAACAATGTTAATTATAATTTCTATTTCGTTATATAGCTTTATTCTATTTATTTCGTGCACAACAAAAAAAAACATACTTAGTGATCTCTAAAGTTGATTTCGAGAACTATCTACTCTCTACTAATGCTTAATGTCCCGAACACCTGTAACATGTCGCTTTAATTGATTTTTTTTTTGTCTCGCCGATCGACACAATTGCTGTCTTGCTGTTCATCCAACGATATTTGATGTAACAAATGTAAAAAAGTTCTTTACGAACTTAATTTAAGGCTATTTTTATCGGGGACCAACAACCGAGCAGAATTTTAATATTATTATAAAATAAATATGTTTCAATTTCCTTGCGACCCACTTCGCAGGTTTCGTCAGGGCTGCAACAGATGCGGCCCGCGGCTCTCATTAACTCACGAAATTTCATCTGAAATTGTTTTAATGAAAGCCCTAACGGACCGATGTGGCAGCATTACCAAGCGAAGTTATAATTACATTTATATTTGTTATGAAAACTTATTTTAATTAAAAGTTTTAAAATAAATTTTAAAGTTTTCTTGATTTTCGTTGCATTACGAATAATTATGATTTGTTTTGTTCAATTCATTTTGAAAAAAATCTAGTAATATGCAAATTACTAAAACTGTAGAAGTTGACAGATTATTTAAAATTATAATTGTAGCGAAACCTACCGAAGCCTTGAAATTAATAAACATTAACCTATGTCTAAGCTTCAGCTAATCATCAGCTGAACTAATATAAAAATTTACTTAAAATAATAATACATTGTTTTAAAAAAACAGTCGTTAACTTGAACTTTTAAAAATTGCATATTTAATAAATTAAGTAATGTTTTATAAATTGTGTAACAACGTAGATATGGTTGTGTATTTATATTTTGGAGATGTCAATATTGAGGAAGTTTAGTATAAATATTCTGGAGAAAAATGTTGGCTAGATCCACCAACAACCACTACTGTAAGGCCACTAGTATGTCTTGACTATATCATTTTATTAAAACAATGAATAATTTAAAGACAATCTAAAGGGAACTTTAGTTTTTCGGTGTGCGATCGACGAACAAAACATTTTCAAGGTCGATTGTCGTCGACAATGACATAAAACCTTTCACCCAATGAATTACAATTTACAATTCAAAATCCGTTCGCGCCGTGTGAATGACCCTACAGGTGCCGCGCCGGAGGCTGTTGCAAAAATGCAAACAAGCGCGTCGCGTGCGGAATGTCGCATAATACATTACCGTGTTTGCTACTAGCGCTTCGATACGCGTTTATTGACTCGGCAATGGTTATGGAGGTAGCGTTAATATCGCATATGTGACAGACGGCGTGTTAATTTGTTGAATGGCGTACATTACTCGGTAGTGGCGACCGTGAAGCCATGGGCTACACTTTATTTTCGTATTTGAGCGTTTCGCGATGAGAGTGAGAGTGACCTCATTTTTTGTTTGATTCATTGCCGGACAGATCTTATGAAGGGTTGTACGATTCGTACCACGCATGTCAAATTGAAACGTTGTCGATTTGATAACTCTAGACAACGTAAAGCACACCACAGGTTACATTTTTCCAAACGCCTTTAATTCTACCAAACAAATGTGTCAAAATGGTCTGGCAGTGCTTCGTTGATCTCGATTATTCCTCAAAAGAGTTATTTTACAAAAATCTAAGAACGTACAATAAGCAACATATTTATGGCTTTTGATGGTCAAACTCTTCATAAAGTATTAAATTTAAAAGATATCAACGAAGAAATAATTTGAATGACGTTGATTCACAGTACATGAATATTTCACTTAGTTCATTTATTAAAGTAATTAAGGTTGTGTAACCACATTTTCTAATCTACGTGTTTCGTATCCTTGTACAAATGTTTTATTTATTTGCTAGTTTGTTTTCTTGATGGTCTAGAAATGGAGGCAGAAAAATGTGAGTAGGATTTTGTTAACAATTAGTCATACAAATTGTAGGTTATACATACAGATACATGGTAAGGGATGAAAGAAAAAACAACAGAAAATAAGTTAAGGAACTGTACTCACTGGTGTGGTCGTAGAGCGCCCTCTGCCGCGGCCTCGGCGCGACTCGCTCTTCACTGTCTGCAGCGTCCCGTCCGGCCCCAAAATAAGCTAAAACAACACAGACACACCACAGACTTAACATAAAGCAAATAAAAGTAAGTAAAAACAAAAGGAGAATGTTAACACAAAAGGGAAAAATGAATAGACAAACATGCAATGGAAGGTTAGATGACGACAGATTAGTTATTTTAGTAAATGAAAGTTAACATTTTGTAACAAGGCATAAAAATAAAATATTAAATCTACATTAACTGATTTTTATTATATTTAAATTTGACGATTTTACACCATATATCTTAACTGCGCCATCTATAATTTCTTTATCGCACTCAGTTCTTTCCTTCATAATTGTAGTTTAGCTCTCTACCGCTAGATGGTGACTGTTGAAAAGGATTTCGAGCATAGATGGCGTTTTTCTATTTGATAATGTTTGTGTTAAAGATAAAATATTCTGTTTATGTTTTCCTGTTATACAAATGCATAGTTGTGTTCTTTCTCAATCTTCAATGGTTATTTACGAATCTATTAGCGGAAAATATAAAGAACTAACTACCTAAGAGAAAGTTCAAGACTACTATAAATTTAAACTTACACAGTGATTCAAATTGAATTTCAAAATACCCCATTAAAATACGCCAAATTAATTTAAACTATATGTTTTTGTATTCTGTCTAGACTGCATTTTGTTCCTTGTAATTCCTCAGACGTACTTGAGAAACGTAAAAGCCAAAGGTGAATGTAAAATCTATATTTAGTGCGTTGTAGTCGCATATTGTAAAATTCGATCGGACTCTTATAATGAGAGTAGGATTTGTCTATCTGTTTGTTTGTCATGATATTTTTTTTTTCGTAATTAACATTACAAAAAGATCTATTCTTTCCTGATATAGAAATTTTTTAAATGAAGGTTTACCTTGTTTGTCTATACTAGAAGAGAAAATATTTTATTGTTTGTTTGTTTGTCTCTTCTATCAGGAGTAACCTAGGCTATATTTTTATATCTCTCGCCTGGAGATGAGGTAATTTGCTAGTAAATCATGTGATTGTTAAATTATTCAATCACCTTGATAGACGATAAATAATCCTGTGTTAAGGCATTAGATGTTATATAAGTGATGTGATATTAGTTCTTTGCTTGCGGGATATTTTACTTAACTTTGAAATAATCATAGAATCGGGTAGGTGTAATCAGTCGATATTGTATATGAACTATGTTAGAAGTGAATAATTTCTGAGGTATATCATTATCATGTCTCAATATCACGTCACGTGCATTGGCGCTAGTGTGCTGTGCGCACATGGCCGCACACCTGGCGTTTTAGTTCGTTACTCCTGTTTTTGTGTTAGACGCACGACATTTGCTTGATCGCTGTCTCATTCTTCTGCTCTCTCTTTCTCTCCTACAATACTGTGTCGTTAATTTTTTGTGTATTTTACAGGACTTTTATTAGGTTTAACTGGGTGTATCGAGGAATATTACTCATATAAGACCTTAATTTCAGTGTAAAGTTTGTAGTTATTGCCTTCTGTCTACCCTGTATGAATTTTAAAATCATAGAAATTTCTCATTTTTTTAAGCATATATACATGGTATAATAATTTCTTACTTTATAGTAAGAAACGATTACTCATTTATTTAAAGATACGTAAATGTTTTTGGTAAAAAGTTTGTGCTTATTAAAATGTAGTTTCATTAAGTTTTTAGCAAGATAATTATGAGTCTAAGAGATTATTGCAGTCCCTCTCGGGTCCTCAAAACCGTGCATAAGTTTGGTGATCCCACTACATCTTCTATTCTCATTCAAATCGCAGGTTTTATAAGGATCCCCGCGGGCCGCAGGTCGGAATAGTTTTTGGGCGTGCCGTGTGATTTGGTAATGAACAAACAAACCCGACGGTTGGGACAGCTGCCGCACGCAACCGGTCCTCGGTAACTAATTAAAATAGATAGCGATGTGTCCGTTTTACCGGGTAATTAATAATTACTATAAGCTCTACATACGTTTGTCTGATTAATTTTACAACAGACGACTTTATTTGTAACATCGTCATACGTATTTATATTTCCAATTTGTGCAACTCGTACCTCTCTCTTTCCTAGCTATTTATCCCATATGGTATGGTAGTGGTCAACTATCCTCACTTTTCCTCGTCCTACTTATCCTCGACTTGTAAAGTAAGTCTCGATTTAAGTAAAAAAAAGTTGAAAATGAAAGAAGTTGTTTCGTTTGTACAAATATTAACTAATTCGTGTAAATACACATATAATACATATCTAATGCCGGCCTGGATATACTTACAAAAAGTAAGAAGCAGCATCGCTAGGACAAGAGTATAATATACTCGTACATCAAATTGGTCACGCTCTAAAGAGAGCGCGCGAGAGCATAAAGTATTTATGAATGTGGAAGAAGCGAACTAATAACACTTAACTCCAATACACAATTATTAATGTTTTGTTTAGGCAAATAATTTAATCATTGTGAATTCTCATACTGAGATTAAGTTTTACTACATTGAGATTAAGTGTACCGCATGGTGAGTAGGCTTGCGACGTAATATTGCGTGTGCGTAGCCGCGTACCCGTTGCGGCAGGTCGCGTCACATCACGCGATCCTATCGATACTCCATTGATCAGTGCCAACTTGAACACGTTGATATCTTTTATACGAAAAACTTAAAAAGGACATTCGCCTCA
>DWLR01002071.1:0-16353 GCA_018246295.1 Papilio alexanor hazarajatica
CACCTTACAACAAAAAGGAGAACAGTAAAGAGCAGTGGAAAGAGATACACACTAGTGAAGACATCGTTGAGAAATTGGCGATCTTACTGATAAAAACAATTTCTTCCAGACTGCCAAACACATTTTTTTGTAGATATATATATTAATAGAAGGTTGCAAAAGAGCAAGCGGTCACCTAAGTGACCGCTATCCATGGACGTCTACAACAAGCATTTACAAGTTGCAAATGCGTTGCCTACCTTTGGACACAGGAGGGATGGACAGAAAATGGACATTTCCTTCTCCTATACATCCCCCTCCCTGTCAAATCCTCTTTCCCTTCCCACCCATTCCTTATTATAAAATGGTGGGAAGGGAAAGGTACTACTTACATAAATTTAATATCATTAAAATAGTGGTTTCTGTTAACAATATGAATATACTGTAGTGGAACAAGATCTCAAAATTAAAACATTAGGTTTATACAGATATTAGGATTTTTTTTCTGGTGCATTTGGTCAGCAGTACATCTGCAACGATACTCCATTTGGATTACCCATAGAACCCGAGTCTAATATTGAGCTAATTATACCTTCTGTTCTGTAGAAACGAACAGATGGGGGTGACGTGTCCTATATCTCACTCGAAACCCTCAACCTCCTGCACACCTAGCACCAGAACTTTGAGCGCAGACTGAAGCAGGACACTAACTTGAACTTGAACTTGGGAAAAATCGATCCCACCAAGAGATCAATTTACTGTGTTTTATGCAATTTTATAATGTCATAATAACTACATCATGTAACTATATACCCGACAGGCAGCCGGCCGTAAACACTATAGCCAAAATCAGTAACAGTATGAACTCCAATACAGTGCAGGATATATGGTATAGTAATACATACTGTGCCGACTCTACGCAAGTGGGAATAGGGCAGGAAGACGATGACGATAACAGATAATACTAGGACCTATCCAAACGTTGGTTTGCCTATGAGCGGGCCCAGCACAATTTTTTTTTACTCTAAAAAGTTCGTTTTCTTAAAGACTACGTCTAGATGTGTTTCCTTTTTATTGAAGTAAGCCATAATGCCGGTTGTAATGCAAGACTGTAATACTTCATTTTAATACCATTTAATGAAGCGGCATTATAAACTATTAGTTTTTGCCAATTTCGTGATTTTACAGAAAATGAGGCGATGGATATAAATTAGGTCATGGAAATGTTTAAATGGAACATTGGAGTGCAAATAAAAGAAATATATACAATCGTTTATTTTTGTTTATCAGTCACTCTTTAGTTTCTGAATGGCTTAAGCGAATACGAATTTAAAATTCGCTGCTATCTTGTTCAATTATAAATTTGAATTATGGCTCAATTTCAAAAGTCTAAAGTGGCGACTCTTGAATTTCTATAAAATGTAAATTTAATAATAAATTTAATTTCTTCTATTTTGTTGGGTATTAGTACTTTCTACTAATGAAACGTTTAGAATTTTCAATTACTACATTTTCCTCTATTTATAAAACGGTAGATATTTTAGAGTTATAATAATCGTTATTATTGTGTATGATTTCATTTGATATAAGAGTACTTAGATTATAATATTCATATGTATATTTTTTTGCAGAACCTTTGCTGACACCTGATTGTATTACAAAATGCATAAAGTATAAAACTCACTTTTGGATTTTAACCAAATACGCATTCTATAAGCTTTTAAATTCTCAGTCAAAGATCAAATGACTCGATTTAACTGAAAGTCGAGAGAGTATAGAAAGAAAATGGACATTTCATTCTCCTGTCAATCCCCTTCACCGCCAAATCCTCTTTCTTTCCCCACCCATTCCTTATTAGAAAAAGGTGGTAAAGGGAAAAGGACTAAAATTAGGCCTCCGGCACCTCACTCATCAGACAAATTGCAGAAAACTTCTACTTCACGCCTGTCTTCTGTGAGGTCGTGGTATTTCACCGGTCGAGCGGGCCATTCGTGCATCAGATGTTGTTGCGGACTCTACCACTCTAAATTTCGTTTCGTTCTAATTATTTTACCTTGAAAATTTTTTGAACATTTATTTAAATCCACATTGATTTCTATCTTCGCATAAATCATAAGAAATTGTGCAATATTAAAATTGCTAGTTAAAAATTTTATACATCGTAGTCCTTGTATCCCTGAAGATAAATGAATGATAAGTAATGAAAACAAACAAATGTCACTTTACATAGAAGGCGGCCGTTATACTTTTTTATATTCTCATCGGAAATGTTATGATTCAGTGGAAACTGTGTTGCGGATAAAATGAAATAAAGTTATTTAATTTGGGTGCGAGAAAGGTTTTGTTTCCCGATAATATTTAGTATTTAATTTTAGGGTAAAAGGTGAGTATAAACCTTTGTTTACAACATTTATATCTTGATTGAAATACCGTGTAATGGACATTGTTAGTGTATGATTTTTTTATGTTATGTTACAACTCTCTTACATAATATTTCCTAGTATCGATTGTGAATTAACTAAAATCATTTTATTACCAAACAGTCGCTATATACAATACAGTTGATATATACAAATCAGTGTATCATTGCTAACCGCATAATACCATGCTTATTATTACTTGAACTCATTGATTATCGCATGACATCTTCAGTCAATTTACTTTTGCCTTTAATTATGCATTTATGTGAAACAATTAAGAGAATACGTTTTTCGTTGTCTTATCTACATAGTTAAACTTTACTGAACCCAATAACTGAGTAATCTAACAGTAAACCGTAAATGTACAAACGTAACAGATGTTGGGCAAGTTGTTGTGATTTTGAACCATAACCAGATTAGATTTACGACTCACGTAACGTTAATGCAATGTTGACTCGGCCAAAAGATCAACGACCGTCCCTTGCGGGCCATTATAGTGTACGCTTGCAGTTTGTGGCCACATCGGCGGTCACATTGTGTGAATGGCAGGAAAGGAAATCAATTTTCAATTTAGGCATGTGAAGAACGGTCGGTATAGACTATTGGGACATCGTCCTTTAATGGGTCCGTGCGCGTGTCGAATCGATTTGAAGCCGGATCAACTAACTACTCCTATGAGCTACCGCACCAGTCAAGATAGTCCAGTAGTGCGATCCGAATGTATATAAAGGAACCGTATATCGAATATTGGTTACAAACTGGATGATCAAGGCTGAAGTTAGGAAGACATGACATGGACAGATTAGCAGGCTAGCTACTATGGATCATGTTGCGCCTAGGTATTTTTGATTACTATAATTAAAAGAAACGAATCAAAAGCCTTACGCAATTTCATTTGTAACCGCATGACTTTCAAATAAATATCCATTAAATTATCAATAACGCACAATATCTAATTTTTGACGCAATTGAATTATCTTTATGTGTTATTTAAGATTATAAATTGCAGGGAAAAGATAAAAATTCGGTTGTTTTGTAAATAATCAGGTTTTATTTTAAACAAAATATGATTTCGTGTTTCGACAAGGTTTGACGCACAAATAAAATATGAATATTGGAAATTTGATAAGGATCTTGTAAATAGTCAAACCATAAGCAAAACATTCCTGCCAATATAACGTAAATATTTATCATTACAAAGAATGAATTATTTACAATTAACACTCAATTTATTATATGCATGTGATAAATATCTGATTATTTTCCTTTACTAGCTTTTAAGTTGGTCATTTAATATCAGAGGGAAATACCGCTTGCATGTTTGTCTCCTTTTCCGTTAAGAAGAAAACAATGTTTGAAAAATTATCAGACGGAAAGTGGTCGGAATAATCAAGGTGGTATGGATGGAATTTGGAGCTCTATCGTGTTGAGCGATACGAAACTCAGTTTCAGGAATTGTTTCAAACAATTCATCGAAACACTTTCTACGGTAAAGGCGGTACAAAAGGCAAAACTGAACGTGCCTTTGCGAGACCACTATTTTACCTCTCGAAGGTCATCAGATGTCTTTGCTACCATTTTTAAATCTAAGATTAACTGATTACATTAATATACGATACATAATGTTTAAAAGCCCATTGAAGAAATTTTAGAATGAATAGAAATACGGAGAAACCTTAATAAAACAGAGCAAATCGAATGAAATTTTGGTAAAATGTTAGGTGGGAAAATCAAAGCAATACATATTTTCCTACCATTCACTTAATATGGACCGCAAGCCAATATTGCTCCGCAAGGGACGGTCGTTGATCTTTTGACCGAGTGTACAGGGCATTAACATCACGTGAGTCTCGAATATTTGATAGTACTAGCACCCATTCATATGCTTAACTTGAAATAATTTGTCCGCCATCAATGTATATACATTAGTATACATTTACTTGAGGCCTAAACTATTATAACTTATTTATAGGATTATTTTTATATAAGTGTAATTTCAAATATTAAAGTCTTTACCGTGCCTTTATTTTTTAAAACAACTTGAACGAAAAGATAACGCTGTATTACAAGTTGTTATAATGCGATACCCGATGCGGGAGAAATATTTTTAATTGATTTTTATTATATTAAATTTAATTTAGTTGCTGGCACTACAAAATTGAAAAGTTTCTCATTATTTAGTAAAATGTTTAATTTTACGTATGTCACATCGAGAAAATAAAGGATCAGTTATCTGATGTCAAGAATTCAAAGACATTAATAAATACACTCAGTATTACATAGATGAAACATCGAATGTATTTTAATAATTATTCTCGCATGGCTTCGAACGTAATGACGTTATTTGAAAGTTGCTCGAAATTACTGTAAATTATAAAACAAAGTCTCCGCACCACATCTGTACAGGATAAATTAAAAAAAAACTACGAACAAATTTTCTTACTGTTTTCACGAATAGAATAGTTTAAGTGTACAACTAATTAAGTGTAAATTTACTAAAATATGACGAAGATTGTTGAAAAAGTCATAACATGCATGGTTTTGAAATTACGGCAGCAAATAAAAATGTTGGTGTATAATTATGCTATCCAAGCGGTGCGGGTCGCTGGTACTATGCAGTATGCAAATTTAAAATTGAAAATAATAGAACATTTTTGGACAGTACGTGTTGGCTGGGTGGTCGAATCAATCATTGTGCCTATTGCTATCCATTATCATCAATCATTGGGACGGCACAATTGCCATTTCTCTACTCATGAAACACAATATACTTGATCTTAATTTTAAATAGAGTTGATTACTAAATTCGGTCGGTTATTGGCCAACAACCGAATAACTCTCAAAGCATGTATAAACTTTGAAACTAGTGTATCAGAAAGGTGGCAGGGGTCGAACCTATCGTAACATATCTGGCACTAACCAGGTCTGAAACGAATCCTTTCTCATCAAATGATGAAAACATCACGTTTTTGACTAGGCTTTTAAATCGAATCCAAGATCCGTTTTTATCAGAACTTTCCAACTCCGTCCTCAAATATAAATTCACAAAATAAATAAGTCATCCCCGTTAAAATGCTAAGTTACAATAGTACGTTCTAATTTTATTAAACTAAGTTTTAAGTTAACAGTTGCACGTAACACCGCCCTGAGGCTTGAATCGTGACTTACCTGGGCACCATGTCTAGTGACTGCATGTACTCGTTGAGTCATGAAACAAGATTTATCTATAAGAATAAATCTTCTAAGGAACCTAAGAAAATATTTGTAACATGTAGTAAAACATACGCAATTTTATATATCAATTCATATATAAATACAGACCATCATCAGTCTTAAGACTCATATATTTGGTTCTTTCTTGTATCGTAACTGCTTGTCTGTAGCGATCGTTTTATGTGTCTCTGTAATTAAATGATGAAACGTTATACGTCTGGCACTTTGATAATTTTTATATTGAAAATCTATTGTTGAAAACACAGAGGGCGGAAGATAACACTTCCTTTGCTGTACGCAATAGAGACGAAAGTCAATTTATCTATCAGATTTATGAAAAATTATATCTCAAAATTATATTACATTATCAATAGTATGAACATACTATACATTTACTTGGGCAGTAAAGTTAGTTAAATTAATTTTATTAGATTAATTAAAAACGGCTAAACTCCCGTCGAGGTAGGTACCGACTAGTTTCGATCCATCGGGGGTCCTTCATCGTCGGGGGCCCTTCAGGGTAAGTGGGATTAGTTTGCGGTCGAACCTTGGGGACAAGAGTGGGAGCTAGTTTAGCCTTCTTAAACAATTAGTTAGTTAATTATGCCTCACGAAAGTTTTAAAAATTTACCTACCATATCTTGACCACCATTAATTTTTCGATATATATTTTAACCCATTTCAAAGTTATAATTTTATATTGTAACTAAAATAAAACTAATTATGATAATGATAAATTTATAAACAAGCGTATTTTCATTTATTTTAATGAGCGCTGCTAACTTGAATGTGCTCTTATGCCTCAAGATCTCCGACATTTCATTACGTATCTCAAAGTGGATACCGACTGCAGAATTTTTCTGAGCACGTGCAAAGTACGTGTCAAATCAATATTTCATTTGCAAGTAGGCACAATGTAATGACTCAGATAAATTTTGCATCACTGTATCTATGAGCATCTTCACATAACTTCACCGCAGCAATCGTGGCAACGTGCCTACTTGTAAGATTTTACAAGATTCGAAAAAAAAATATTGATGAATTTGCAACACACTTTAAAATCGTACTTAACAACATCAGATGAAGTAAGTGGTGTGGGGAGAAATATTATTTTTTTCCTTCAATAATTATTGTAAATTAGTGTATTTCACTTCAAATTCGGATTTTTACAAATCAATTTCGATCTTTTGCACATCAAATTCAGGCTTTAATAAATCCAATTTGGACTGTTCCTGACTGTTATGTAAAAGACTCAATTTGAACTTAAAAACGAATATACCTATATTTTGAAACACTACAAAATTCTATGTACATATTTCCGCGTTTGTGCTAGATAAATGGTAACCCTTGTTAAACCGCGATGTTAAGATGCGCATATTAAATTTAAATAAGACTATTAAATGTTATACAAATACGCTATCATCAACCTTATTCAAAGTAGGAGCTTCTCAATTAGCTTGCATTTTTATGTATTTGTTGCATCAGAACTTCGTCGTTTATGAACCAATTTCATTAATTTTTATAGGATATTCACAAGAGGATCCCATTTCATTTTGAACTTGCAATGAGACGTACCGAGGATATAAATGACAAAATTACATCTAAATAAATTTATATACAGTTAAAGTCGGTTTTCTTTTATTCTTTTCTTCATTCTTATGAGGTTTTCTTAATATTCTTCTATTATTTAATTGTAAAAAAAACGTAACCACTGTAGGGACTTAACACGCTTCGTCTCGATTATGTTCTATTTTCTGCGATATACAAGTATTTTTTTGAATGTATTACTCTGGTATAATATATTTTTTAATTTTATTATGGCATAGTAGGTAATCCGGCATGACTTATTTTATAGATTAAATTACAATATTATTTATTCAGTACCAATCAAATGTATATAATTACATTTACATAAATATATCACGGTTATTAACGATGTGATTGTGCCCCTACTTCCCCTACACTTTAGTTGTTTCTCTCAGTTCCGCTCGGTGTAACGGCGTCCTACAATCAAATGATTATGCATGTTTTTTTCTAATGTAGATCACGTATCCGTGTAGTTACTTGTTAATAAGTAGAACACTCACGCGTTTTGACTAATTTTAACTTAACTCACAAAAATAGAGTAATGCACTTTACATTTTTTTCATTGCCAATTTGTCAACTGCCAAATAGTTAAAAATTGTTGCTTTATTAATGTAATTTATACTTAGTAACTTATATTATTTATATTATTTATTAAATTTATTTATCTGCCATCACACGGGACGGACATTTATGCCTTTGTACCACAAACTCTGGGGACCTGTACACAAGTTGTATGAAGGAAGGCGTTTTATATTGATTCTGGGAAGCATATTTATCCAAGTAAAAAAGTTGTTCAAAAAGCGAAAAAAATGGTAGTAGGTTGGGGCAAAGTTCGGCAAGTACTAAGGTTTATGAAGGTTTCTAACTGTTGGTTCAATAGTGTTACGGTTTCTCGAGCAGTGTGAGTTCGTGTGTTATCGTGAGCAATAGTGAGAGCAGTCAGTAGACATCTGCTTTTATTCATTGATTGATTGATATTATATTGGATCTGAGGAAGCTGTAGTGGATTACACCGTGAAATGACTACCAAATAGGTACTGTCACTTTTCTACGGGTATACCGTTCGCCATTGCGTTGTTCGGTTGCTTGATTTTTAATTTGAATGGAGGATAAACTACGTACAATTTATTTATTTTTTAATTTGTCAAATATTATAATAATCTAATCTCTTAAGTTATATAAAATCTGGATTCACCACTGCTCTTATTAATATTTTATAATTTATGTCATGGTCATACATTATCTGTTTGTCCGTGACACGGGTGTCGTACGATTTAAATTTGATCATCGTAAAAATAATACGAGATGAATAATTGTAGCGACCTTCAATGTGCTAAAAGTAGGTGACACATTTTTGCACCACCTATACATAATGCGTGATAACTTCGAGTGATAACCGAGGGCCCTACAATCAGCGGTTACGTGCTCTGAACACGTTTTTATACGCGCAGCTGATATATCAAAAGCATACGGACTTCTAAATTTAAATCGCAAGTTTGAATCCACCACCACTTAACGGTTATTAATAGTTAATTGAAGCATGAAATGAAAATTTGCACTAAATTAAGCAAATTTTAAGTGTTGTATAGTGTTCAAAAGTATGGTTGTTCGCGATTGCTTATTTATATATGAAATTATTTTTAAGTCATTAATGAACTATGTTGTGCCTTGAAAAAAAGAAAACTGAATCAAATTTCGAGAAAATTGTAATTTAATTTCGAAAAGATGCTTTGGTCGATGACAAATATACAAAAACATACTTTTAACATATAGTTGTTACATTAGTTACAGTTACATTAATAACGAGTAAGACATTTCGCGTTGAACACAGATTATATATCAAAATAAAATTCAATAACTTAATATTATTTCAGACATAAAAATTTAAATTACATTAATATCTGTAGCTGCATATAATTTAATTATAATCAATGAAAAGAGAGTGCATATGTCGTATAAAGTTTACATTTCGAATGAGTGATAACAGAATCGTATTTTTATATAAAATAATATGTAATTGTAGTATTATAATTATTATTAGTTATTGTAAACTCGTTTTGTCACGATGCTGCGCGCATGACACTGTAAAGGTGGTTGCACAACACGCTCATAACTTTACGCGTTAGTAGTCGATGGTTATATTATGATTAATTGTAATGTTTAGTTGTGTTCAAAGGTGATCAATATTGTAAACATGTTTTTAAGCATGCTTTAATATTTTTAGTTTAAACGTTTGATATACCATACACACACATTTTAGAACATTTTTTTTCTCTGTTTTAATACTAAATTATTTCAAGTTAAATATCAATTTCAACGATTTCAACGAAGTTTTCATTATGTCTATATAAGTTATATTTTATCGGTTTTTTGTACATCTTAGCTAATGTTCATCGTAAATCGTTAAATATTTACCGTACATTTTTGAATTTCTCTGAAACTCTTTATCGAATAACAAAGTATCATATCGACCCCTTCACATTATGATGTTTGGGTCATCTCTCGGAATTAATAAATCAGAATTCCAATATGTTTTCTGTTTCTAGAAAGTAATAAATAGTGTGACCATCAAAATGTCAAATTGAGAAGGCTCCCTTTAAATTATTACATACTACTAGCTACTTGTTTTTTTTTCTGACAATTATTTTCGTTACAGTATTGAAATGAAATGTTTTGAAAAAATGATACATTTTCAATAGTCGAAAATCGTGGTATTTTTAAAAGTTAATAAATAATAAGTTGTTATTTTCAAAAATATTTTTATGTCTAATATGACTGATATAGATTTAGTTATAATCTAGAGATTATAACGCAGTAAGTATTAACAGAAGCCATGTGCCAAAAGATAGAAGCTTTCGAAATGTGGATTTGCAGAAGAATGTTAAAGATGTAGAGAGATAAAATACGCAACGAAATAGTGTTACAAATAATGAAAAAAGTGGAAGTTGTAAAAACCATTACAATTTATTAGCCAGGGAAAGATAAACAGAAAAAGGTCCAGGCAGACGATGTACATCTTGGCTAAACACTTCGCCAATGGTTGTAGAAAAGCACGCATTCATTATTTAGGGTAGCGGTGTCAAAAGTTCAAGTTGCCCTGATGGACGCCAACCTTCGTTAGGAGATGGCACCCAAAGAATAATAAGACGCTAAGAATTAGTGAAAACTTCTGCTCTCGTGGTTAGGAGTAACGCGGGGGAGGTGGAGAGTATTTACAAGGGCCGGAGAGATGTCATCGGTTGTTACTTAGTTTATCAGCAGATTGGGACGTGGACAAGGTCATAATAAGCGATTTATCTCTGACTAAAACATTTAAAAGGTCTTCTGAAAGAGACTCATGGCTTGAGTCGTTATTTTACGCAGTGCTTTGCTTCGGTGGTTTGTACGTTCTGAAAGGTGATTGAGTGAAGGTTGGTTAATTTAAAGTATTCCAGTTCCTACATACACAGTTAAAATTTTGTTATATCAATGTGAAGTGTGGTTACATTTTCAAAATATTGAATTATGTTATTGCAGACAGCTCTTACTGCTGGGTTCGCGTGTCAATACGTGGAAGTGTCGCGACTTGCAATCCGCGCATGTATCGCAACTGTTCCCGGGATTGTGCCACCTGAAACTCTAGTCTCGTTACATATTAAACCACATATTGTGTTATGTTATAATCCCTTGACAATGATTGTTACAGAAAAATAGCATGCGTATTTATTTCGCTTTGTAGATATTTACAAGTTTTTCGAAGTTTGTTGTTCTGGTCGTAATTTTAAATAAACCTTATAAGCTACCTAAATCATATAAACTACCTAATTCCTCAATTTTGTTATGTTGACATCAGATGAAATTTGGAAAATCCCTAATGCTCTTTTGGATTACATAAAGTAGATTTTATTAATCATAGTTTCCTCATTGATTCCACCGTTTGATTATTGTCGTGAATTAATAAACACATAATTAAAGGTTCAAAGAGGATTGGTGAAAATAATCAATATCATTATGTTAATAATGAATAAATATAAGTATATATAAATAAAATTAAGACATAATACAACTTATATAAATTTATTTATATATGTTTTATTATGTCTTAATTTGCGACAAACATACAAATTTTTAAGTCATGTTTGTATGTTTGTCGCAAAGAGGACTTATTCCTAAACCATTGATGAGATTGTAATGAAACTTTATTAGGGTGTTCAAAGGACGCTCGCACGGATTTCAGGCCCGAAATATCTATATATGTACATGAATTAAAAAAAGTTTTTTTTTTAGTTTTTGATGTGGTGCATACATACAGTTATCAAAAGTATGTCTGCACGTAACTCTAAAACGACTGCACCTTTTTGTCCGATTCTTTTTTTAATGTAAATATCAGGTCGAGATTAGTATGAAAAAAATAAGGATCGTACGCAAAAGTAACAAAAAATTGGGTTCAAAAACTTCCACCCATATTCTACTAACACGTGTGAGCAACATTTTCACATATTTTACTTATTCATATAATTTATGTTGATATATACTAATTCAAATTAAAAATTAGCGAGAAAAATAATAAAATGCGTGCAAATCCACGTATAGCTAGAATAAAGTAAAGCTAATATTAAAGCACAAAGTAACAAAAACAGATACAATTTACCATAGGTATATATAATATGCGTAAAGTCTTAGCACGTGCGCACGCAACAAAGTTATGCGCAGGTCAATCGAACCAGGATGCAGCTGCGAGTCTGATCGTGATTCTCAAATCTGCGCACCTAGTGTTCGGGCCGGGGTCGACGAACTGTTTAGTTTAGAGCGTTGCGAGTGTTATGCAGCCGCGGCCAATCGATAAGGAGGCTTGCGTAAGCAGCTTGCACGCCCTCCTTAGGGATACTGCGCGACGCAATATTTATACAATTACACGTAATGACTATACGCAAATATTAACACATAGAACAATGCGAACCGTGAAAGTGCGCAGTTTACTCAACTCAAATTACAATTCAAATCATCCTAGAGACTTTGTAAGCATTTGAAAAATAAAGATAGAAAATAAGTGACTTGTGCCTTTACAATACATTATTTCTGTAGGTCTCTAACTCAGTATAGACACATAAGGTCAGTGCTTCTGCTCATGTTAGGATAACCAAAGAAGTAATGTTTTGACGTAAATCTAAATACCAAAAAAAAAACACACACGATGCTCGCACTTAGGTCAAGTTAATCAGAAAAGCATTGTCTTGCCATTGAACACGCGCGTAACCCAGTGGGATAGACAGAAATTCCGTATTTCCATTTAGCCCGGTCATCATGCGAGGATTAATCCTCGCGGTAGGCTGAGGTGGTCCTCAGCCTATGATCTTCCACTGCTGGACATAGGCCTCCCCCGTTGATTGCATCATTGAGGGGAATGCGCCATAATCGCCACGCTTGGCAGGCGGGTTGGCTATCGCAGTATGTTCCACCGTACTAAGAAAAGGACGCTGCTGCCCGTCCTCCGGTGGTCTTTATACCCATGTAGTAATAAAGATCACTATATGTATTTATATATATTTATTCAAGCATGTTGAAAGGATGAATGAAGAAGACATATAGAAGTAGGGGATAACCTCGCGACTTTATACCGACTGTTCCCGTGAACTAAATAAAAACGATATAAAGAGCAACCATAATCGTTGAGCAGTTATGCGTAGAAGAGGCAAGATATGCAAGCCAGGATCGTATCAAATCGATATCCGTCATATCTGCTTAACTCTTTTTATTACAGTTACGAATGCTTTCTGCATCATGTATGAGTAAGAATGTACATATGTAGATGTACGTTTTTGTTTGTTACTTATTGTTAAAATTATGTTCTACCGCCATGCGCAAAGTATCAAACTTACTTGAAAACTTCTTTGAAATTTACGTGAAAATCGAAAACAGCAACTTCTATTGCTTCGAGTCGTTATTCTCAACAGGAAAATCTATATTTTTAAAATGTTTTAATTACTACGGAATGAAATATATTTCACTCCAGTATCTAAACGAAATGTTTATTCTAAACTTGACTGTAATTTCTGTTTAAGAATTATTTGTGCATTTCCATCATAGATCAACACAACTTCAACCTTCCATCTTATTTCCTTTTGTGTCACTCATGCATATTTTTTTATGAGAGAAGGTAAAAAAAAAACGAGCAAATGGGTCAACTAAAGTTAAGTGATCGCTACTCATAGACATCAAGACAAGCTGGTGATGTTGCAAATGCGTTGCTTGCCTTTAATGGGCAGAGGGGAAGATAAACGGAAAAAAGAATATTTCCTGTTCCTATCCAATCCCCCCCAGTCAAATCCACTTTCCCTTTCCATCCTTTCCATATTAAAACAGTCTATAATTAAACTTGCTAGTAGACCTCACTCATTGGATGAAATGCAGAAAACTTCTACTTTACACCTGTCTTCTGTGATGTTGGGCATGTCCACCTAGCAAAACACACTTTTCTTAATTCTAATCACCATATAATCTCTTACGTCACCTTTATAAGATTTCAAATTCTGATTTGACTCTGTCAAATTATGGGTATGTTATCATTATATTATATAAAAAAAAGTAACGAATTGATAATAAAAAGATTTAGAAATAGTTCGGTGACGATAACCTAATTTCTTAGGATTCTTATCATCCAGGCTTTATATTAATATTACATTTTAACGACTATTGTTAACTTAGTTTTTAATTTGAAACATCTATTGGCGCGCGCCTTGGAAATAAAACGCCCCCTCTATCCCATCGTTCTCGACGTCCAAAAAGATTTTGTGTAAAATTCATCTATCTGTTTCATTCATTTCATTATACTCATTTAATTTAATTTTTGAATAAATTAGATTTAAAAAAATAGCAAAACTCCAAAGACTAGGTGAAAACATTAATTTAAGTTTAATTCCATGATATTCGCTCGAGATAAGAGCTGCAAATAAATTTCTAATGTATTGGCAAATGGCGTCATAGTAAATTTGCCAACGACGTGGAGCGTAGGTCATTTGATAACCTACTTAGAAGATTTATTGCGTTGAAAAAAATCTGAAAAGAAGATCTACACACGACAAATTTACTGAGTGCATAACAAGACTTACATATGTTACATATGTTCTAATGAAAAAGAACCTATATTTAACATTGCATTTCTTTTCTTTAATCATATTAAAGCTACATATCTAGAAGTAATTCGGTTATATTTTTGATATTATTATCATGTAATATTGTAATTCAACCGGGCGTCGCCTGGCACTGAATTTTTTCATGATTAATTTAATCAAAAAAGAAAGAACGTCATCCATAGATGATACATACATACATACATGCAATAGCAAGTTCATATGTATTTATAATAGACAGATGTCTAATAGATAAGATGTATAATAGATCTCTGGAACTCATCAAACCTCCATTAATTAACCGTTCATAACTGACCACTGTGCCTCTATTAGAAAGATACATAATGAAGAGGATTGCTGGTGTATAATTTTTTTAAACTTATAAAATTGACAAAATAGTTTGTAAAAACAATTTTGTCAATTATATCTAAGTTGCTTGACATAATGTTACATGAAAATAAAATACCTGTACGATACATTTTGAATAATATTGTTAGTGAATATTGGCATTTGATGTTTAGGATAAATAAAAATGTTTTATAGTTGAAAAGATTTTATTTACTAACATTTGTTGAGGGAAATAGTTGGTGTGAGAAAAATTCTCACGCGCGAGTTCTCAGGTCACTCCACTCATTTTCTGACGCTAGTTCTGGAGGGTTGATGTTTCAGAGGCTTTAGGATTTCTTAAGGAATGCACCGGTGCGAAGTAGCAGCAGAGGTACTACCTACTAGACATGTATAAATGACAAATATTAAATCGTCATGATTCATAAAATAAATAACAGATTATTTGATTGCTCTTTTAGTTTAATTTTTGTCAATGTAATCATAACACGAATTATAAAAATTTAAGTCTAGACTGAATAAAAAAAATTGTTTAATATAGGTTCGTTGTTTAGGCGCCATAGATAAATCACTCGTATTTTTCCTTCTTTAAGTGACTTTCTCGAAATATACTTTTCCAATTAATACGAAAGGTTTCAAACAATTGACCTTGTCTATAAATACGAATCAGTTTGTGAATGCATAACCACCTAATAAGTCACGTCTCACCATATTTTATGAACGATTACATCCATGTAACATGTTCATACCCTTTATTTTTGTTGGGGTTAATAGATATATGTGCTATTTTTACATGCACGCTAAGAATCGTGAAGGTGATTTTTGTCATTAAGATTACATAACAACATCTTGTTCGATCCGTGTCGAGTCGAGACGATTATAATTCAATCCGTGCACTGTCAAAATGTTAAGGTTAGGAAAAAAAGAAACGTGCAAAAACTTAAATATCGAGTATTCATCACTTGTCAGACGGGTCGAGTCCGTCATTAACAATAGGGGCACCTTTACTATAGATAATTTGTGTTACGCTCGGGTCACCTTGCTGATAAAGCCGATGAAACGATACAAAATATTTAAATTAACAATTATTAAACGGCAATCTTTAACTCAATGGAATGCAAGTTTTTATATTTATTTTATGCATTTGTCTCTTTTAGTTTTTTTTTAATATGTAGGTTCAGAATCGCCTTGAGTGTAAAGAGATTTTTATGTTTAGCCTTTAGCAGTGAACACATTAATGGACAGTACAACCTTGGTGACAGTGTCTACTAAATTTCACTACAACTAAATTTCATACATTTCCTATAAACGTAGCGACATAATGCATAATTATATAATATGACTGTGTGTGTGCATTACCCGATTAATCGTATTTAAATGCTGAAACGAAACCCACAGTAGTGTATGTGTAACCACTAGATCTATGGGCGTCGTATTGTTCTAATTCTTTGAATGAATTTTTGAACCTTGCGATGTGCGCAGATCTTAATTGTACCTCTATGGACAGTATAACATGTCGCACCGTGAAATAGTATGAAAAACAAAGCGTCTTTAGTGGTGCAGATATTATAAAGTAATCATGTTCAGGAGACTGACCGGTTGGCGCAGTGGCAAGACACTTGACTGTCGCGCCGCAGGTCGTGGGTTCGATTCCCACCCAAAACAAACATTTGTGTGCATGAACATGTCTGTTTGTCTTG
>DWLR01002072.1:0-16348 GCA_018246295.1 Papilio alexanor hazarajatica
TGGAACATACTGCGATCGCCAACCCGCCTGCCAAGCGTGGCGATTATGGCACATTTCCCCCCAGTGATGTTATCAATAGGGGAGACCTATGTCCAGCAGTGGACGATCATAGGCTGAGGTGGTATACAGGATATATTTTGGAGAAAGTGAACTGCATTACATAAACTTATCCTTCCTTTTTCGTTCATCATCGAATACTGGCAAGAACAGCAGATAGAAAAATAATTTGAATATTTGATAAAATATGTAATATCGCTAAAAACAGCCTTTAATATAATCAATATGAATATGAAGGAAGATCCGTATCAATCGTATTTAATGTTAAGAGAACATGTTCTATGTGCGTGACCGCTCTGCAAACATTATTTTGCTCACTCTGACTTAAATTCCACGATGTTAAACTAACATTTGGACCATTAATAAACATTACATTACAAATTAATTCCCCTTTTGTATAAATTATATAATATTAAATTACAAATAATTGTACGTTTATTTATTTTATGTATCTCGGAAAAGGCTTTTAGTGAACATTTTATAGTTAGATAAGGGTTTTTCATATTAAGTTTATCTGTATCTCTGTTTTTCCAAAGTTTTTCTGTTTTTATATATGCTCATGGACAGTCATGCTTATATACTTGTTAAAAATAATGTCACTAAAAAGAAGTGCGAAAGATATGGCAAGTCTATTACAAATGGAAATCCGTAATATTTGCCTAATTCTCTATTTATGTTTTTAAGTATTTAAATCTACCTTACCTTTAACTTACCTTTTAATCTTACTATACACCAAAGGGGTTCCCAAAGTATGCGCCTCAGTGCCCTGGTGCGCCATAAAAAGTACAAAAGGGAGCCGTGAGGAGATCTTTAACGTAGTATTGTAATGAGTATACAAATATTTTTTTAAAAACTCGGGTTTATATCCTGGGTCTTTTAATTTTTATACTAATCTAATTATTACTAATTAGATAACTATACCTATTTATTTAGACTAGCAAGCTAAGTCAGGGCGCCGAGACAAAATTCTTAAATTGTAAGTGCGCCGCGGACTGAAAAAAATTGTGAACCCCTGCTATACACCATTCTTTGTGGGATTGTTATGGGAGGTCTACATCCAGCAGTGGATGACCAAAGGTTGAGATGATGATGATACATCATAAATATACAAATAATATATGTATTAAGGATGTTTTAGAGTACTTACGAGTATACAATCAGACAACAATTTTGTTGCAAAATTTTAAAAACAATGCATTCCATAAATCAGCTTGTATTCCAAACGACTGCAATACGTTACATACTGTGTGAGCACGTGTTTTTCATTTGAAATTTTTGCACGACTTCAAACGTCCTTCATTTCACCATTGTTACTCAAGAGATCGTAGAAAGTTTAAACATAAGAAGGAGAAGAAGGATTAAGGAGCGCATATCAATACATACATATTTATGAGCACATTTAACACTTTTAACTTTGTTATTTTCTTTTAAACAACCTTATTATCTTCTTAAACTTAGAAATTTGTGTTTTTGTTATGCTTATTTGGAACGGAGGAAAAGATATCTAATACGCTACATACTTTTTTTCACTGACATGTAAATAACGGATTTTAATATTTCGTTGAAGATAGATTTCTATATGATATTCTTAATAGTTTAATTATCTAACCATTGTCCAAGATAACATTAAGATCTGGCTAGGTTTCGTCTTTATTTCATTCAAAAAAGTTCTTTAATCGGTGATAGTAAAATGACTAATGCAAATTTGTAGTTCTTTAGTAAATAATATTTGTTTAAAAGATTTATTTCGATATACAAAAAACAGTACAGTAACCTGTCCATCTGTGTAATTCTAATTTTTACTACTCGTGTCCAAAGTGAATAAAAATACGTTAGTACTTATTTAAGGTAAGTTGAATTCATTGCGACGAGAACATCGAAAGCTTTAGAAACAGCTTATAACTTGAAGTTGAACCAAAAATAATAATACGGAGCCTGTTTACGAATGCACAAGTCGTCGCTCTGGCTCAAAGAAATAGATATAGATAGAGTACGAAGGGCGCGCGCAACCACCGCGGGCCACACTTTCCCAGGCAGCGCTAAAAATAGACGCTCGCAATAGAGTAGCCGACCGGCTCACTTCACAAAACGGGGCTAACTTGTAGAAACCACGCGTTCTCGTACACCGCCTTGATATATTGCTACAACTCGCATCTGATGTAGTGGGATTTAAATGTACGACAAACGTTGTGCTAAGTAAAAGCTTTATTTTCCTTTTCAGCAGACGTTCGAGATTTTGAAATTGTTTTGTATGTTATTGGTATTGTTGAGATTTCATAAAACTAAAATAAAAAGTCCGCATAAAATGTTTACTGCTGGAAAGATTTTGGTGACATTTTATTTGTGTTTAAGTGGTTTCTTCATCTTTAAGTATTTAAATTTTTAAATTTAAAGAACAATCTTTAAATTTAACAATGAACCCAGTATATGGCGCTGTCATTGAGTCCTATCAGAAAAAATGAAACGAAAATGTTAGACTACGTCTGCTGGGATCGCATATTATATAAATCTTCAAAACACTACAGAGGAACAGCAATACTTCATTTTACGTAACTTACTTTTGCAGCATTGTTTCATACTGTGTCGGATTTATTTAGCGGTCTTAAGGTCTACAAACGGATTACACAACTTGCACCGCTGGGGTCGTGATTTATAATTTTAATATCGGCTAGCTTTAAAAGTCAGTATACTTTTACTTTATCTTACTTTTTTAAACATTGTTTAAAGTCATAAAATTAAATTTTAGTATTTCATACGCATATCATTCATTTCTTTCAATTGAATGGTAACATCACTAAAATAGCGTTGTGGCCGCCTTTTTTAGTAAGTGACGTTTGTTTGTTTACACAGTTTGGAGCTTGGTTTGATACGTATCTTGAACTTCTGTATTGATTCTCATTTTTTACAAACACAAAAAACCGTTTTATTTACGAAATTCTCTTTAATAAATTCTTCTAAATATAACCTTTTTACTTTTTTGAAAAGTTGCTATAAGTTAAGATGCAAATGAAAACCTGACCTGTTGGCCTGTCCTGACTTACCCATAATAGTGTCTACAACAAACAAAAGTATTATTGCAAGTCCAATCAGAGCCTTCATGTCAGATGAAACAAATTATGAATACTACTTTGTTAAAAGTCTGTTTAATGGAAAAAGATGGCAAACGAGCAAAAGAATAACAATTAGTTGAGCTGTAAGTACGTTGCTAGCCTTTTTAGGACTGTCAAGAAAGGAGAAAATAGGAAGAGGATTAGTCTACAAGAGATAATCTTATACATATATGGTAACTTTTCAGGTAACAGGATATGTCATGATTGTTGTTGCAGAGTGCCCGCCAGCGGCGGACGGCATGGAGCGGTTCGCGTGCCCGACGCCCGACCGGCAGGGCCGCTACCGCTGCATCGACGACCACGTGCTGTGCGACGGCTTCATTGACTGCCCCAACGGCGAGGATGAGGACCGCCAGGCCTGCATGTTCTATAAAACGGTAATGCTATATAACATTCACTTTTCGTAAGAACATTTTGTAAGCAATTTTTTCAAATACTTTCTATTCTAACTAAGGTGAACAGCGAGTATGCACTAGGCGTTTTAAAGCGCACTTTAATAACGCGCGTTTTATAACTAACCAGCCCCACACAACCGACTACGTCTATATACATACGGAACGCGCGATAGCATGTATTTAAATGCATGTACTTCAGAACGCCTAGCGGTAGGATAGGTCATGAGTAAGTTACTCTTCCTATTGAGTGTAACTTCATGTGAGTGTAAAGGGGCCAGCTGAAAACCAGCGCAAGGATGGTTTGTGTCATCTCTGCAATCGCTGAGTTAGCTACCTTTTGCCACACTTTATTCATTTTTTTTAATAGTTTGTTAATTATTTTTTTTATTTTATGGCAATAAATTGACTTTCTTTCTTTCTATGTATCAATCCCGAATTCGAACCTACAACCTTTGGTTTTGCAATCCGTACCCTAAGCCATTGCAATATTGGCGCTTCAAAATTTCATTATTATTATTATTAATTTTCCCAATAACGTACATATTAATGAAGCTTAACTTTATTTCTAACAGGGCTTTAAAGATGTTATAGTGTATTTCCTTTTATAGAAAAACTTCATTTATACAATGCTGAAAGGTTAAATTATTTATTTCTAAAGACTAAATACTTTTTTGCTTTGGCTTTCTACTTGGTATAAATTAAAATCATATGTTGTTCATGGTACATTTTTCTGTATTTTGAAGATTTATCGAGAAGTTTGAGATAGAGACGTTCCAATTTATTTAGTACTTCATCTGGACTAACTATCACGTCAAAACTTCTGTGGAAACAACAGAACATTAGAAATAAAAAATGATTACGTTAATTCACACACATGTAATTAACAATCCTTTCGTGTTGTTTTTCAGACGAAAGCTCATCTAGACGTGTTGGCAGATGCGCTCTTGCGATGGGCGCGCGGCCGTTAAACAATCCATCCCTCCGACAACATTCCCTAGAGCTACCGAACCGACAGTACTGCATGGACTTCGAACAGACTGACATTCGATACAATCAACCTATATGTGCGATAAAGAGTTCAGTGGAATCTGCGAACACACACAACATTTGGGCGCAACCAGACATGGGACTAAATGCCTTCAAAATAAATTGAAACATATCAGAATGTGGTGCAGTCTATGCCAAAACATGAGCACTCAAAGTGTGTAAGGATTCCGACTGCGAACAGAAAGTTGCGACGTTGAGCACCTGAGGTTTCAGAACACTGAGTAATGCTGGTTTCATCCTAATACTCTTTCTACTTCCAGCTAATTCTTTTCCCGATTGATTCGAACGTTCTATTTATTAAACTTAAAACATTCATCAAAAGACTGTAATTTAAAAATGGTTTAGTGTAAAATGTTATTTTTTTCACGCATACGAATTTTACTATCGATTGTTATTATATTTATTTATTGTACGTTCATTTGTATTTCAAATCAATTTTACGTTCAGTACACTCCTTACATTTATGAGGGTTGTAAAGTAAACAGAAGATCTGTAAGTGTACATAAGTTAACCTAACGATTTTACTGTATTGATTTGAACACTCGGCCTATATGTAAATGGTGACGTATTCCAATGGGTACAAGCGGTCATCATTTTATTAAGATTCGTTATAGTACTAATAATTTTTTATCTATAGTTATAATTTACGATTACGGCACAGAGTTATTCTCTGCACGGGTAATGTTCGAATGTTACCTAACAATGGTCTTCATCATGGCAGCTATTGATTACCGTTAATCCATTGTAAAACATTCCGTAGATGTTTTTGTTTAGTGATATTTTATGATAATATTGTATGGTAGCACAAGTTTTCGACTGAACGAGATCGACGATATCGAAGTTCATTTGCCGAAGAAGTCTGAACTGTTATCGAGTCTAGTCATGAATCAGTTCCTATTGTATATTTTATCTACATTAGATTTTTTTACATATGTGCATTGTTTTAAATATTTAACATGTATATGAAACAAGCACATTGCAATTTGAGGTACCTAAAGTACAAGCGTTTTACGTTTATGCTTTTCAAAATATTTTAAATTGAAAAAAAATAGTTATTTTTTTTGATTGTTCTTATAAAAATGTTACTTTATTTACAAAAGTGTCACTTATAAAAATAAGCATAATATGGTCAAATTAAAAAGAAAACACCAACAATAACACTTAAAACATAGTCACTACTGTTCACATCCTAAGCATATTAGATTTTAGATGTACGAGTATATGTCATATTATATAAAATAACTTATTATAATGAATTTAAGGTTTATTGTAATGTTGATAAATAGGAATTTTAAATTTTATGACATTGTAACTTATTTGAATATTACCTAAAGGTTTTTATTAAGCTTATTTTAGAGGTTAGTCGCGCGATGTATGTAGATATCGATTCAATTTATCCTATTGTATAATTGTTTTAATGCACAAAAAATACAAAAAAAAATTATATGTGTAAAAAAATTTATCGCACATTTCAATGTGTAGTTATTTAGATTAAAAAAAACTTTGGTGTCTGTAGCAAATCATATTTATTTGAAATTTATATGATGGCAATTTATATGATGGCAATTTATATGATGGCATTATAATGAATTTCAAAAAAAAATTATAAGAGGCGGTAATCTTAGTAAGTTAGCAATCGATATAATGTTAAAGTTTCGTTAAACGGTCCATGGTGATCAATTTAGAAGACCTATTCCGTTTGGCTTGTAATAAAGATTATGCGGCGGCGACGGCCATCTCCCAACAATATTTGTAGGCACCCTGAAGAGGAAAATATGTATGAGATTAATGTAGCTTAACATAGGATGTGGACATAGTGTATATAAAGATGATAAATACGAATGAGATTAAGGAGGCACATCAAATCACATTGTAATTTTAATTCATCCAATCAAATTACCGTTAGCTTTTATTTTCTACTGCCAGTTACTGAAGTGCAATATTTTCAACAACAAATATCTAATAACAAATCTTGTAATAAGGGGATGTTGAGCTCATTTAATATACGTTCTGGTGGTCGCTTTACTTGTGATTTTGAGTTTGATATTATGCTCCATTTTACAATCCCAAAACGAAGAAAAATAAAACTGCTTTTTTGCTAAACATGGTACAGTCACGAAATTAATTTTGTTTTATGGAAATTTACAAAATTCCAAAAAAAAAAATAGTTGCTGTCAGCCGTAAACTGAACATCAAATAAATACCCTTAATGTCTGAGAGGACACTACTGTTCTTGAGCCAACAGACTTGGTGGTATTTATATTTTAAATTTTGTTTTCCGCCAAGAAGTTTATCGATATTCGATGTTCGATTTCGAATCTGATTTGATGTTAATCTTGTCGTTGATTTATCTCTACATTAACGAAACTATATACAAAACTATTGACATTTACAAATATTCAAAAGTTTGAATCCGTATGTCGGCGACCGCGACCCCAAATCTAATTTATGAAACTCTTTAAAGCATTGATGCAAACATCTGCGTAATGAGTGAAGTGTTTTTTTTTAATATGAAACATCTTAAGTATGCCTTACTGCATTTATTTTTGAGGTATTTCATTGTCTCTGTTCATTTTGCTGCTGCTTATTGAATACTAAAGTCTAGATATTTTGACCAAATTTGCTGAATTATAATATATTAATTTTGATCAGACGCCTTAACACGAAACTAATTGTTTTTGCTTTGATTGATATGGCTGTAATCACTAACTATGAACAAAATTAATTGCACAAATACTGTAACACTATCAACAGGATAGAATTGTCAAGTGAAACAAATAATTATTTATTTTCTCTACTTTATGTTATACCAAACTCTTGTAATATCAAACCAAGGGTGGTATTAAGCAAATGAGTATTATTCAAGGTGTGGTTTTTCTAACTTGTGTCATTGTCTCATGGTTTTTATTATATTTTGATAACGTATTAATAATAAATAAAATCAATAACAACTAATAAATAACGCCCTTCATTTTATCTTTGTTTAATAGCTTCTGGTGTTGTGGATGTTCATGACGGTCGATTAATTGATCATTAATATCATTCATTATCATCGGACTTAGTGGCGCTTTGTCGCCTGTCATCAACATTAGCCAAACAAACTAAAAAACCAAACGATCCACTTATTGGACATTTGCGTACTTATTAAAAATTAAACGTCATTCAGGCTTTATCTACTTAAAATGCTTGATATGTGCTGTAAAGAAAGCTTAACCTTACGAAATAAAATTTGAAAACTGACAGTCAGGCAACAAAGCATAGAACGAATTTAGATTACCTTAGAAAATTGCGATCACGCAATAGCTAGTACTAATTAGCTAGAGTGAACAGGAGAGCTCTATATTCAAAAGTGCACTTTTTGAATACCGATGGATGAATTAATCGAAAGATGCTTTCTTCAGTGGCATATACGATTACATTTTTAAAAAGCTAAG
Source organism: Papilio alexanor hazarajatica (assembly GCA_018246295.1). NCBI lineage: Eukaryota > Metazoa > Arthropoda > Insecta > Lepidoptera > Papilionidae > Papilio > Papilio alexanor. The sequence goes on from DWLR01002072.1 coordinate 8,044, forward strand.
TTAATTTAAGAATATATTATAAGATAAATCTTTCTCAGAAGTTTACTATTCGAAATACTAATCATCAGTTGTCGCGGTCGTAGCATCTGAATTAAGCGATAGCTAACAATTTATTTAATAAAAGTGACACGTTTGTAAAATAATCCTAAACTTCCTGTTTGTTTTTTTTTATTTTTATTTACTTAGTCTATTACTATGACCAAAAAAGTGTTGCAACCCTCAAATATTTGACAATATTTCATTTGAAAACATTTAAACTATCACTTTCATTTACGAAACATTTGAATGGAGTAGTACCTAGGTACCTCAGTGTTTATTTAGCTCACTCGATACTTTTTTAATCTATCAAAATTTTAAATGTTTCATTCCACCATTCGGCGAACTATTAATTCATAAATATTTATAGTATTTATAGATATTAATTACATCTATAATTTCCTAAATGTATTTCATTTATTAGTACTAAATGGTATTGCTAATGATATATTAATGTAATTGCACTCAAAATTTGCCTGTTTCGTATATGCACAGCAATTTATTGTGATATTTTAAATATTATAGGATAAGATGCAAATCATGATCTCGTATATAGACTATGTACCTATCGATGTGATTATCTTATTTACATACTTGTGAAACTATACAGGTCTGTATAAGTTGCGGGCTAAATGTCTTTTTCTAGGTAAAGCTTGCCGACGGTTCACGTCTGAGCAATTACAGTTTGTAATTTTTATTACTTTTACTATTATATTATTTTATATTTACTCATAATTTGTGAACAATTAGCAATCCTTGATCAATTTTCTGTATATAGGGTATAATCAAGCACCACTGATGTGTAACTTCTACTTGAAATGATAAATGTTGACGCAGTTTTCATTGTACTCGTTGTAGGATCAAGAGAGTTGCCACGACGGGCGTCCCGCTGTCCCGCTCGGACCTGCACTGGCATTTGCTAGATCGTTAGTCGCACCTGCCTTGATTCTAAACACGTTTATCCACCTTGATTGCAGCATCATGCTAAACACGTACTGAACTATCGCGCAAAGCTAAATCGTCTTGTATATAAGTTGATAAATTGAAATCCATTTGCGATCTCAATCGGCTCGCCTCTTGACCGAGGTCAATTATAATGCTCATAGATTCTTCCGAAGTGATTTTAAATTGCCTTTAGGTAGACCGATGCTACCGGTCGTAAAATCCGATTACAAATTTACCATCCGTCTGCCTAAAGTGGTTTATCTTTGCGCTCAATTGAAGTGAACGACTTCGACTAATTTATTGTTGAGGGCTAATTAAAAATATTTTTAGATGTCACACTTGTAGTTGTTACTCTTTATACCTATGATTTAGTTAAATAGAATTTATAGTTTTTTTTTTCATAGAAGCGACGTCTATAAATTTGTAAGCTGTTTTCCACTGACGCGAATGTAACCCAAAGCTTCAGCTGGTTTCATAACAATATTATTTAAAAATACAACTATTTTTGTAGATACTTATATCCGTTTGACTACCACTAAATAGAGATTTACATATTATATTTTCTCATAATGTTATGTTTGACAAAAAGGACAAACAATAAAGTATCCACTACTACCGCACAAAAATCCTTATATATATGAGAAATGAAAATCTTTTTCTTATCAAAGTTTACAATGGAGGCAAAAAACATTACTACTAGCTTAGGTCCTAGGGCCCTAAGCTTGCCCTGATACTCAATCGGATAGTCGTCATTGCGTCGCTTAATTAAAGAGGGGAATTACCTCTAAAAAACTTTAGGAAGTAACACACAACTATGCAGCATCACAACCAACGGCATCTTGTTAGTCCTATGACACCTCATAATCTTCGTTCTCCCTGAGAAAATTCCTATCCCTTCAACAGTGTCATAGATGAGTTGCCTGTACATTTCGTAGAACATGTGTATGCAGCTCACGTGGCGATAATCTTATAACGACTACGCTATTTTGTAGGCGTAATATACTTTTGGACTATTTATTATGTATTGTTAATTACTATATATGTTGTATTAAGATAAATAATTGAAAATAAATGTTAATAAATGCCTCAGCCAGATGACAACTATGATTTTATTATACTTATGTTTAAAATAATAGCCGACTAACAGCTAGTTGGTGTTTACAGCCAAAACCTTTTCGAGGTTATATTATACACTAAATATAAACAATAAACATTCTAAATGCAAAATTCTACTTAACTGGGCTTAATTCTTATAATAATTCAAACCAAGTAATAATTTTTATTTGTAAATCTGAAGAATTCCTACATGCAACAGTCAGTCAGTTACATCATACCCTTCGTCCAAAATAAATTCATATGCTGTTTTAATAGAAACATAATTGCTTCGACAGATGGATGTCATTTATCATCAAACTATAAATATATATGAGTTATATTAAATGTTTTGATAATAATTCCCCAAGCTTTAACAACACAAAACATTGAAAAAGAAGTATTTATGCGGTAAAAATAAGAAATAAAGGTAACGTTAGTGTTATTATGAAACATATAAGCATGTTTTTAATAAATAACTAGAAAACTCCTTTAGTTGGACTACGGCACTAAAGTAAAAATAACATACATTGTGCAAGAGAAACAACTTCTTAACATAGCTTAGAAATGATAAGAGTGTATATATCTTTTAAAGGATTTATAAAGCCCATTTGAAGAAAAAACCGACACATTCGTGCTTTGACGTCTTTGGTTAAAACGGAATCAAAAAGACTCTAAAGAACTCAAAACTTAAGGCCAATTTTTACCTACCTGCAATAGTTCTGCTGTCATTCCATAACCATGTATAGTCAGGTTCCTTGGCGGTATTCCACTTTAAAAGAGACATTTGTTTAAACGTTCCGTACTCCTTGAAACGTTGATACAGTAACAATTACCAATAGGATGCCACTTTTAAATGTGTTTGACGAATGAATGGACGAAAAAAGGTCGGTCAATGTTGTAACAATAGAGTATTTAGAAATAATGATTTCGTCTGAATGGCTTGCAACATGTCTTAAATATTTTGAAATTAATTTATTTACAATTATAAATCTTTGTCATTTGATAATGATATACTACATAACTTATGTGCGAAAAACCAAATTGGTGATGTATTTGATCAGCAGCAGATCTACAACTACGCACAGATTCGAATACCCATTGAACCCGAGTCTAATGTTAGGCTGCTCACATCTTCTGTGCTGTTAAAACAAATCAATATGTAACATTAGCACTTGAACTTCGAGCGCAGGCTGCAGCAGAACCCCCAACTTCTGGCAGATTCAATCCATTCAATTCAAATTTTGTGTATTTTGTGTTATTTTATAATGTCATATTAAATACCTTATATAAGTATATATATTCCCAAGTAGGATTGGCGTCAGGCAGGCGGCCGGCCGTAAAACTATAGCCAAAACCAGTTGCAGTATGGACTACAGAAGAGTCTGGGATATACGGAACAGTAGTACATACTGTGTCGACCCTACGCAAGTGGGAAAAGGAATGGCAGAGGTCGTAAAACTTCCCGAGCTGAAAAAAAGGCAGCGGTTATAACAATAGTCAGGGGTGCAGTGCCACAGACTTTATTTTATCAATACATCGATAGCACCCTCCTAATTGGTTATTTGTAAGAAGGAGGCGGAGTTTAGCTTGTCACAAGGACCAAGGCAATTTTTCTGTAAGTGGAATACTGCCAAGGAACTCGACTGTACCTTGTTGCTCCATAGTCGTTTAATAACCACCCTAATCTAATCTGGTCCTGGCTGTCTTCCGATTTATGTACATATAGGTAGACCGATACGGGTCAATCTGGCCATTGGACTTTCTGTGAGCTCTATAACGGGTGCCTGCATTTACATATAAATTAATTATACATTTTTCAGTTTAAGTGGATGTTTAATGTAATAATGCAAAATAATCAAGAGTTTCACATTTCATTCAAGTCATTTGATGATTATTTTATGAAATATGACAATACTTGTCAGACTAAGTGGTTATTTAAGCCAATTTTCGAATTTTTTTTTCCTACTATAAAGTGTTTTATTTTTTCTTTACAAAAATAAGAAAAATAAAAACACACGGAAAAATATTTAACAAAGTGAGTAATATCAAACCAAAAAGCCCTCAGCGTTCTTTTTAATTTAAAAAATTCTTTAATAGGTTTTTAGATTTTTTTTTTTTTTAGTAGTAGTATAAGTGGCCTTTCCCAATTTTAGGTAAAGTAATGCATTATAAAAGAATGAATGGAGAGAAAGCGACAAGACAAACCTATTTTGCAAAAGTGTGTGAGTATTGATAAGGGGATATCCCAGAAAAGCTAATATCGGTGATCAGCATGAAAACAAAGATGTATGGATGTAGAAGAAGTGAGACAGGTGTGCCAGTATAGTACCACATGGAAGTTCGTAATCTATGTCTACCCATCTGGATTACGGGCGTGAATGTTTATGTTATATCATGTCATACGTTTTAAAACAATAGGACGACTTTATTAATCACTTGAGCAAAACAGCAAAGTGTGAACAGTTCATTCGTTGACGATAAGAAATATAAATGAATAAATCGTTCTAATATATTTAAATTGTTCCAATATCTTCATATTCAAACGCCACAATTGGGCTCTAATTTACATAAACATTCACAGTCAGTAAATTAAATTAAATCTACGATCTTAAAAGGGAAGTACTATAAGTATGAGGCGTAATTAAATACAAAATCTGCAAGTTGTTATGCTGAAATTCGTGAAATAAGAAAAAGAGTAAATACTAAGTAAATAGCCAATATGATTATGAAGAAAGGTAAGAAATATGATAGAATATAATATACATTGTACACTGTTTAATTGTCAATAACAGCTATAATAGGGTTAAATAACCGATCTTAATGGGTTTGATTTATTAAATTTATAATGGCATACAGAGAAATATGAAATAATCGATTAAAAAAATAGGTTGAGGCTATATGCGTATCAAGTCGACTTTTTCGTGCTCGTCTGCTTGACCAACTCATAATTGGCTTCTAACTTATAATATTAGATGACATTTGAAACAAGTTTGACTCTGCCTAGAAAATTAGGCTTTTACATAACTGTTAGCGTCTAGTTAGTATCTTTTGCAGTTTACTTGTCTCGAACAAGCCTTAAAATTGATCTCCGTTTAGAACTAATAAACTATCTGTTCAATAAAGACGTAAAATTAAAAAATATGCATGAGGCAAAGAGTGAGGAGTGTCACTCACGATATATACACAAAAAAACAATAAAAGGAATAAAAATAGACTAAATTTTAAAGACATTTCATTCATATAACAAGCTATCGATTTTTTGATAACGAAAGATGAATAAGAGAAACGATGTTTTGATAGCAAAGAAAATAAATTTAGAAAAAATTTAAAAAGCTGACACTGACAGTGACATCTGTCTCCTTTGCCCACTGGATGCCAGTGCCACTGCCAGTATTGACTTCAGTCACTTGACATGTCAAGATATGTCTTTGTTTTCATTCATTGATCCATTGTTGCTTTGAGTTAGGACAGTTAATTTAAAATATAAAAATAGTATTTTTGGTGCTCACTACTTTTCAGGATGTCTGCTTGTAATCCAAAAAAATCAGAAACGGCCAAAGATAATGTTTCCACGAATTCAATTGACGAAGGATTGCCGCGAGAGCTGAGTCAAATTAGTCTTACGAGTACTTCGAGTCAAGATGAATTCTATAACAATAACGGACATTCCGAAATTGCTCTTAAAAATATATACGGGTATTATCAATCACAGAAACTTTGTGATGTAGTGCTTATAGCGGGTGGTTGTAGGTGAGTCCTCTTCACATTTCTTTGTTTCAATAAGTCTATAATTCCTTTGTTTGTGTACAAAGAAAAATTAAACAGAAAGGTGATCATTTATTTCTAAACTGAAAAAATATATATGTGTAACTGTCGAAAGTTGAACAATTCACGTTTTCACTTATTTTTACAACAGGATCCCAGCACATAAAGTAGTGTTATCATCGTGCAGCGAGTATTTTGCGGCAATGTTCACAGGTTCTTTGAGAGAAGCAAAGTTAAATGAAATCACACTGGAGAGAGTTGATTCACAAGCTCTGCAATCATTGGTGCATTATTGCTACACAGGCGTAATAGGTTAATACTTTTCACAAACTTGAAATGGTTGTTGCACATATGCACCATTTATATTTTATTTTTTCTTTTTGTAGTAGCTTATCTTCATATTTTGCATTTTTATTTGCAGAGCTGAGGGAAGAATCAGTTGAGGTGCTATTATCAACGGCAAGCTTACTTCAGCTGCATTCTGTCACAAAAGCTTGCTGTGCTTTTCTGATGAAGCAGCTTGACCCTTGTAACTGTTTAGGGATTGCTTTATTTGCTGAACAACAGTCCTGTCTGACTTTGCATAAAAGTGCTTTGGAGTATACTTATCAACATTTCATGCAGGTCAATAATTGTTAAAAGATTAGCTATAACTTTGAGTAATCTATAACATCCTTTAAGTTAACAGTTTTTTACATTACTAAGGCAAAGAATTGCATGAGGATGATTCACCTGTTCATAAGTGATATACCTACAATTTTGATATGAAATCCTGATCTTTGTGGTCTTTACCGAAAAACGTAAAATTTTACATCCCTTTAACACAATAATTTTACTGGCATATGGGATTCTCCACCAAACCATATTCTACTTGGCAAAACACATAGGATCTAATATGAGCATTTTTTTTTTTCTGGAAAAGAAGTGTGACAATCTGAATGACCAAGCCTTTGTTTTATTTTTCTAAGGAATAAAACTTTTAATTTAAAATAAAACTATGGGAATTTCTTCCTTCTTATTTTAGGTTTATAAATAATATCGAAATATTTGCCTTTTTTATATATATACTGTCTAACAAGCACAATTTGAAGAATACAAGGAAATAATCAAAAACATTTCAGGTAGTTAAGCATCCAGAGTTTCTAGCTTTACAAGTAGACCAGTTAGCTAGCTTGCTGAAATCAGATGATCTCAATGTGGTCTCTGAAGAGAATGTCTTTGAAAGTGTCATGACATGGGTGCAACATGATACTTCGAACAGGGAAAAATATTTACCAACTTTATTGAAGCTTGTTAAATTACCACTACTTTCATCAGAGGTATGTAATTATTATTTACAACTCTTAGTTGTCTCTTAAAACTACCTTACTAAGTTCGATTCAATGAAACAATTTCCTCATTCAGTGTAAATTTCGATGTCTTATTTTAGACTGTTTAATTCTTAGTTGTATATTTGAAATTTTTTCAGTATTTAATTGACAAAGTAGAACAGAGTTGTGGTAGTATTCAAGAATGTCAACCATTGATTATGGAAGCAGTAAAATGGCATCTTCTACCTGAGAGACGGTCTTTTCTTTCATCACATAGAACACGACCAAGAACTTCTACAATTGGCCGACTTTTGGCTATAGGTGGAATGGATGGTAACAAGGTATTTTTTTTTAATGTATACTAACATATTCACGTAATCATAAACAGAAGTTTCATCGGTTATTATTTTAACTTAAAATGTAAAATATAGCTTACAAGTTAGTGAAAGGGTTTATAGGAACAACTAATCAAATGGAATCGGTACTTATTTTGCGAGGCCAGATTACGCTCCAAACAAGCAAACTTTAAATATTGCTGGATGAAAAAAACTTATTTATGTATTACAAAAGATGTTTCCGTCTTTAGCTCCTTCGGCTGCTATATATAGTTATTCGTGCCAATGCAGACCTTTTATTTTTTAACAACAAGAAAATGCGTTACCGTATACCCCCGCACCGTGGGGGTATAGGGGCGGTGGGGGGGTTATGTGAGGCTTGCCTCCACTGCTCTTTCCCGAGTGGAAGGAAGAGTGTAGAAATACACACTAAAAACCTGTTGGTGGTCCACTTTGCTTTTTGCGGATGCCGCGGGCGCACTATTGCGTTTCTTCCGCGATATCCGCAGGCTGGCCCCAGCTTGAGGTGCCGGGGCCACCGTGCCAGAAGGGGGGAATCGGACCACCCAGTCCCCCCCTAGACGTGTGGGCCATTGGGTCGGCAGGGACACCCCATCCCTACCGGCCAGCACCACTAGGGGGGAGCGACGGCGGCGATATATCGCCGCCTTCGTCTCCCCATACGTCTGCGCCGGAGCGGGGGCACTAAGGGATCCGTCTCGCGCTCCCGCTCCTTTACCTCCTGCGAGATAACGGTTTCGCAGAAGGAGGCGACGGCATCCCATGCCCTCTCGCTTCTCAGTATCGCATTTACGACGC
>DWLR01002073.1:0-16345 GCA_018246295.1 Papilio alexanor hazarajatica
TCAAAAGTCTGAAAATTATTATAAAGAACATTAGAACAGAATATAAAGTCTATAAATGTTTAAACTTGGCATTGGCCGTATGAATCTAAAAGTGCATCATTGTTCAGATAAAATTAATAACGTCCCTTAATTAGGATAATGTAGAACGTCCATCAGAAGTAAAATAGTGACATTTCATTGTGAAGTCAGAGACATGTTGACAGAATGCATGATCGCAGTATGGCGCATGAATTTCGCGCGTAACTACATTTGTTTATGGTCGTGCGCGCCAGGAGCGGCGGCTTAGGCGAATGTGTCCTCGTTCGGTGATTATCTCGAATGCGCCATACGTCGGTCTGTTGTTTTAATGACCTCGCTAATTTCAATTGTACCAAATATAACTTCTGTATTTATCACTTGGCAAGTGTCTTAGCGGTTGATGCGGCGCCACGAACTATGTACCGATGCGCGACACAATTTAAACGCAATTAAAATCGCTTTTGCGATATGAAATACTGTTATAAATGGCTGTAGCTGCTACGAAACGAAATCGACCCTAGACATCTATTACTTTAACTGTCTCAGTACATCTCTTACGAGCAATCTCAATTAACCTTTTCATTTAAAAATATCGGAACTTTTTTTATATATAAGTCAAAATATAGTTTATAGTTAACCTTAATCTTTATAATTACTTATTCAAAAGATACAATTCTAATAGCAAATGTTTTATTTTGCAGTGGGAACAAAAGATGGCACGGTGGGACCAAATTTCGGCAGGAACGAAGGCGAGGGCGACGAACGCCTCGCGCACATTCTCACAGAAGCCTCCCACATGATGAAGACTCCCTCGGGGCCGGTCACCAACGACGACTCGCGTAGCAACGAGGACTCCAGCTCACCACGCACCCAGTGCCAGTCGCCATTCTCTAATAAGGTAAATCTTTAAATAGTTGAAACTAAGATTATTTCTATTCGAATTCTTGACGTCTAAACGTATGTACGCTAGTGAATGTACAAATTTGAATTTTAAGAGAACAGTTTTCTAAATTTCAGGATTCGAGTCAAAACAGACGACTGAAGAAGTACGAGAATGACGACATCCCTCAGGAGAAGGTAGTTCGGATATATCAGGAAGAGCTGGCCAAGATAATGACGCGACGGGTCGAGGACATGCGGCACAGTCGCGAGGGCTTCCCTGGGTAAATACTTTTTTTAGTTGCAATATAACACAACCGATTAACATAGTTTCATGATATGTTTTCCTGATCTCAAAATCCTATGGAAATGTAAACAGTTTTAGAATTTGACTATTCATTAATATAACTATTTTACATTTAACTAATTTGTTACAGGTATGTATAAGCTTCAATTATCTTCTAAAAGAGAACAGCAAATCTAAAACTAACGTATAGCATGTTTCCTCCGTTTTACAGCGGCGGTATGCCCCCACACATGGAGCGGCCACCCGAAGACATCCGCATGGCCCTCGAGGCCTACCACCGCGAGCTGGCCAAGATGCAACCGGGCGCCAACATGCCCAATCTGCACGGCCTGCCCGGCGTGCCCCCCTTCCCCAATTTGCTAGCGCTGCAGCAGCAGGCCATGCAGGCAAACCAGCATATAAACGGCGCCGGCGCGGTTCAGGACCTCTCGCTTCCCAAAGATAAGAACGCCAAAATAAACGGAATGACTGATAGCGATAAGGACAAACCCATGGACGCAGAGGAAGCGATACGGCACGCGGGAAGCGCCTTCTCGCTCGTGCGGCCAAAGTTGGAGCCCGGACAGTCCACCGGCTCCTCGGCCTCCAGCCCCCTAGGAAACGCTATTCTACCGCCGGCGATAACACCCAATGAGGACTTTAGCAGTTCTGCGGCCGCTAGTCCCTTGCAAAGAATGGCATCGATTACAAATAGCCTGATTTCTCAACCGTCGAACCCGCCACATCACCCGCCGCCTCAGAGGTCGATGAAAGCAGTTCTTCCTCCTATAACTCAGCAACAGTTCGATCTCTTCAATAATTTGAATACCGAGGAAATTGTGAGACGAGTGAAGGAGGCTTTAAGTCAATACTCCATCAGTCAAAGGCTCTTTGGCGAATCGGTCCTTGGTTTGTCCCAAGGATCTGTAAGCGATTTGTTGGCGAGGCCAAAACCGTGGCACATGTTAACGCAAAAAGGCAGAGAACCCTTCATTCGTATGAAGATGTTCCTGGAAGACGACAACGCAGTCCACAAGCTGGTCGCGTCGCAGTACAAAATTGCACCGGAGAAGCTCATGCGAACTGGAAACTATAGCGGAGCACCTCGTGAGTATTAAAGCTAAAAATGTACTTTAAACTAAAATCATGTAGCGAAACGTTAGATGTAAAATTTCATATTTCATAATAATTAATTGATTGTAAAAACGGGCAATACGCTTAAAAATTTTTTACATTTTGAGTAAGACTGAATTATCCTATTCCCATGTTTATATTTTTAAAATCTTCACTTTTTTCATATCCATTCTTCAAACATGGCAATTATAATCCGTCTTATCTTTTCAATTTCTTATCCTAATTTCTCTTTTGACATTGTATTGCTTACTTCCAGCATGTCCGCCAAATATGAACAAGCCAATGCCGCCAACGCAGAAGATGATCTCCGACGCAACTTCCTTACTGAGCAAGATGCAACAAGAGCAGCTGCTGAGCTCAGGGCATTTGGGCCATTTGGGTCAGCCAACTCCTCTCCTGCTCACCCCGCCAGGGTTCCCTCCGCACCACGCGGTCACCCTACCACCACAACACCACGACAACAATAAGGAAAGAAAACCACCTCCCCCTCCACAGCCGCTTCATCAACCTCCAGTAATGCGAGGGATGCATCAACATATCTCGCCGAGCGTATACGAAATGGCCGCCTTAACTCAAGACCTAGACACGCAGACCATTACAACTAAAATTAAAGAAGCATTATTAGCGAACAACATAGGACAGAAAATCTTCGGAGAAGCCGTTCTCGGATTATCTCAAGGATCAGTAAGTGAGCTACTATCAAAACCTAAACCCTGGCACATGCTCAGTATCAAGGGCCGCGAGCCCTTTATAAGAATGCAGCTTTGGTTAAGCGACGCCCATAACATTGATCGCCTTCAAGCTCTTAAGAATGAGAGACGCGAAGCCAACAAAAGACGGAGGTCGAGTGGACCCGGTCAGGATAACTCTTCTGATACCTCGTCTAATGACACGTCAGAATTCTACCATTCGAGTTCTCCAGGTCCGACGTCGGGAATTCCTTCAGCCAAAAAGCAAAGAGTATTATTCTCAGAGGAACAAAAAGAAGCCTTAAGACTTGCATTTGCTCTAGATCCTTATCCAAACATGCCCACGATAGAATTCTTAGCGGCAGAGCTTGGGCTTTCGACGAGAACCATAACCAATTGGTTTCACAACCATCGCATGAGGTTAAAGCAGCAAGCGCCTCATGGACTTCCAGCCGAGCCGCCGGCGAGAGACCAATCCTCCGCGCCCTTCGATCCAGTCCAATTCCGATTACTGCTCAACCAGAGATTACTCGAACTCCAAAAGGAAAGAATGGGTCTCGCAGGAGTGCCACTTCCATATCCCCCATACTTTGCAGCTAATTCAAATTTTGCCGCATTAATTGGTAGAGGTCTATTACCACCCGAGGAACAAACAAAAGACACCTCAAGCGGTCTCGATCTCTCCATGCCCTTGAAGAGGGAACCGGACGGAGACGATTTCGAAGACGACGACGTGGAAAGCAACCTCGGGTCCGAGGACTCGCTGGACGATGAATCGAAGACTGAGCCTAAAGCGGCATCGACGCCTGCGGGCAGATCGAACAGGAGAAAGCCGGCGGCGCCACAGTGGGTGAATCCGGACTGGCAGGACGAAAAACCTCGGAACCCCGATGAAGTAATCATAAACGGTGTTTGTGTGATGAGAAGTGACGACTTCAGACGGGAGGCGGAAGAGACCGTAAGAGTCGAACCCTCCCCGGTACCGAGGGAGCCCTCCCCGACCCCTTCGCCGGTCCATCCCTCCCCGCACACGCACTCCCCGGAAGTCCTACCCGAAGACAAAATTAAAACAGAAAATGAAGACGATCGGTGGGAATATTAGTGAACTTGCAGAGTGTCTTAGCGGTTGAAACGGGTCCGTGAGTGTAGCTTAGTGGTACTGGGTTAGGGACGCGCCACGTCAGGACGATTGTATTTATTAGCTGACTGCGTCCAAAGGATCAGCGGAGCGACGTTCAGTGCAAACCTCGTCTAGTTAATTGTGTTTTGTTATAATTTGATTGTAAGGCCAAAGACTTTGTAAATACCCTTTGTTAGCTTCTCGTGATAATGCCAGGCATACGTCCCACTCGGACGAGAAAAACTTGCGATACAAAAATATGCATTTTGCTTTAATTTTTTTTACAGTCGTACCCTGATTCGGTACAAATATCTGAGTATTTTTAAGTGACGGCTTATTTTTTAAATTCGATTATTGTAAATAACTATACCAAATATGTTCGAATGTCGCCTGGGAGCCACAAATCTGTACATAGATAGGTAGGTTAGAATCACCGTGTATAAGGAACTTGTTGGCGATAATTAAGGCTAGGGAGGTTCAATTAATTGTTAAATAAATTTTAAAGTGCAATCAGATGTAAATTTAAGCTATGGTCTAAACTGAACCCCAGTTGAAAAGTATTATTATGTTTATACGAACCGGTGAGGTTTCAAATATTATAATTGGGTTATATAAGTTTTAAATTTAAATTATGAATGTTTATTTTATACTATTGTATGTTTTACTATTTTATATGTAAGCGGTACAGCTCAAGTTTGTGATGTGTGACAGCCAGCTGTCAGGTTTAATTTCCATAGACTATCGACTATTTTTTATCGCTTAATTCAACCGATAAACTGTCCTTGTTGTTAAACAAAAACGACCTCTATTGATTTTATATATTTTTAAAGAACGTACAAATTTAGAAACACTATGATTAAGCAAATAATGTATTGCTTGTGGTTATAGTTTTATTTTATTTTAGCAATAAACTTGCTTTTAATCTAATTTCTGTTTATCTGTTGTTTTATTTTTATTTTGCTTCCTTTTTATCCTTATTTTTACTAGTGAATAAAATTTTTTTAAATGTATATTAAAATTAAAGAGGAACCATACTCCTTGCATCTTGATGTGTACATAATAGAGATTCAGTTATTCGTGTATATAAAAAGCCACGTTAGTTAGAAAATTAGAATTTAGCAAAATAGAACACTAAAATTAATTAAGTATTGAAGGGTTTATTCATGAATATTCAAAATTGATTATTATTAATGAATTAAACGGACGTGTTGTTGTGTAACTGTCTTTTATGGTAATATAGTCCTCGATGTATCGATGCCAAATGAAGACAGTTTTTTACCAAATGTTTTCGATTTCAAAGTAAACGACGGTATAAAAAAAATCTTTCAAAACCTTCAGTTTTAGGTCTACCAACCATACATATCGATGTTATTTATAAAAATGTGAACGAATAAGATGTAGTTAAGAATTAGTACTAATAGTCAATATTACAAGACCTTATAGGCTGTTAAACAGTTTTAAAAAGTTCATTTGATAAACAAACATGTGTGATGTTATATTTCAGTTTAATCATTGTCGATTGCTTTCGTCTACGTTCTTTCGTCTTCGAGCTTTTGCTTTTGAGAGTATTTATATAAATATTATTGTTGTTATTAAATGGTTGCCAAGGATAGTTTCGGAGATTTTAGGGCACTACTCTATAAACAAACGGCTTACTGACAGAATATTGTTAGGTTTGAACTTTTTTGAGTCGGCAAAATATCTCACTTGCAAGAGAAAGAGGTTATTTTTTATCATCAAATAGATGCTTTGCATTTAGCCACTTACGATAGTAAATATTAATGTTTACTTTTCTAGAACCCTTTTAGGAAATATTTACAATGACAAAATTAGTTAAGTACCATAATTCCAAACGGGAACAGAGAGTGAGTAATAAGATAAATTGTAATGAAATAGTGATTTCATCGTCTATATGTAGCTCTGGGGAAGGATTTATATTCTATTAACGCAAGACGTGAATGTTCTGTTTTATTTTATCAATTTACAGCGCACTCCAAAATATTCGAGGTAACCTAGAAATAATACGCCATCTTGTATTTTATTGTTGTGTTGACGTTGGCAGTAGTGATGCAGTGTACATACTAACGTAGCGTATAGACGATTATCGTACGTTATCTCCATTATATTATAAAAATAGTATTAAAAATTATAGCGATAATTATTATTGTTCATATCATAATATTAATAATAATGATGCTGAAACCATTGTCTTCTTTCTGAACAATTTCTAAAGTTATTAAATTAAAAATAAAGAAATTGCTAATCTGTCGTTGTTTTATTTTATTTCTCTTTCAATAAATGTATGATGACTAATCTTTCATTCCTGTAAAACATCCCTTCCAATAATATATTATAAATGCGAAAGTAGCTCTGTCTGTTACGCTTTCATGCCCAAACCAATGAACAGATTTTGAATAAATAAAACCATAAAACTTTGTATTTAAGCACTTGATAAGAAATAAACGTTAGTTAACTAGCGTTTTTGAAATTGCGACCTCTGTGGGGATGAAATAGAGGAACAAAGTTCATGTGGAAATTCACACAGTCACGCTTTCACGCCTAATCGCGAAAACGATTTCGATGAAATTTGGTATAAAAATAGACAAGACCTTGGGAAGAGACATAAGTTACTTTTTGTTGTAAAAAAGCTTGAAGGGCAGGGATATTTCAAAATAAGGGATGAAATTTTGTAAGGGGGTTCGTTATTATCGAAGATGAAATCACGAAACTTTATATTTAGGCACGTCATAAGAAAGAAATATACATTATAATTGCTTGTTCGATTCCCTACACAAACGTATTGTATTTTATTTTAAAATCTTTGCGATTTTTGACCTAATTAATGTAGACAAAGGTTGTAGTCACTATCTACATTATCGATAGATTGTCGCTATGCATCGGGATGGTGACTTAGTGGTGAAGTCTGAAAGATACATTTGATTTTTTTTAATAACAAATATGAATTGCAGAAACATTTGTGGAAAATGATATTTTAAAACAAATTTAGATAATGACACGATAGTCCATTATACGTGAAAACTAGAAGGAATCTTTGCTTTTGTAAATTAAACACGATATCAGTGACATTCCAAGCGGTTTATTCCGCAATTTCGCTGAGCCATGAGCGATGTTGCTGGCCAAAACGCTTTTATATGAGTACACTAAAAGTGGACAATGTGTTTATAGTACTTTCATAGGGTCCAGGAGTAAATTTCTACAAGCTGACAATGATAATGATATTTATAAAAGTTTTATTTCTAATATCAGAACTGGCTTAAGCACTTAATGGCTTACCCACTCCCACATCATACCGAATCTTAGATCTGCCTACGTTGACCCCACATCTATATATACACAGAAGTAACCGTAACGACCACTAACCTCTTGAGTCCAAACACAATAATACCACTAAATATCGTTTTAATTATAAAACTGTTTCGTGATATCTCTCCCTGGTTGTAGCACAATACTATAATCTTTATAACACGCTGTAAACACTGTAGAAGACTACTTTTATAATATTTACTAAATATTTGAAGTCGGACAGTTTTTGTGACTGATTTGCCTGTTTTGCCTTAAGACAGACACCTACATCGGGCATGAGGCGGCAGAACGTTGAAGGCGCCTAGCCTAAACCTCGTTAAGAGTAACAAAGCTCGAAGGGAGCGGGACGGGAGCCACAGCTGGGGCCGTTACTAGTTTTTTTTTTACTGAGATATTTACTGAGATTGCTTAGGCAGTGGAGTTCCATGGAGTGACTGGGCCCTGGGTCACTCAGTATCAGTCCCATCCTTTTCACATGCCCTTATATAGATTATTGTGTTGTCCAAAGTCAGTGAGGCAACTATATTTACTAGTTCTGCTGCTTTATGCATGCATTTCCGATAAGCCGGAAATAGGGACGATATTAGTGAACAAGGAATACCTACTCGTAGTTCAAACGCCGTGTTCTTGACACGGTAGTGATTGTAAACTTCACCTAAAATTTATTTAATAAACAATTTATGTAAACGCCTACTATTTTATTCATAACTTTGTACATTAAAACGTAAAAAAGCATTCAAAGACAAACAACAACAGAAAAATAGGTCAGTAGGGTAGCATAAGCAGTAAAAGAACAATCTAAAGATATCCATTTATTTAAACCAAAAATTAAAGAAAACAAATGATAAGTGAACAAAATTGCAAGACAAATAATTATATTTAAATTTAATCTACTTCTTCAATAACTGGATCATCGGCGTCCCTATGCTTTCCACTATCCCCGCCGTGCAGTTTCATCATAATTGGTCCACAGAATTTTTTAACTTGCTTCAACTTCTCCATGTACTCCTCCTTTTCTGCTAGAGTGTTGCCATCTAACCAACGTAAAATTTCCTCACATTTTTCTGTCGCTCGAGAGCTCTCAGCACTACTGAGTTTGTTACCAGCAACATCTACAGCTTGTTTAACATCGAATACATAAGTTTCTAACTGATGACGGGCCGCAATACGCTCTTTTTGTTTATCGTCTTCATCCTTATACATTTCAGCGTCTTCTAACATACGTTGTATTTCAGCTTGAGAGAGTCTGCCTTTGTCGTTCTTTATAACTATTTTCTTACTCTTTCCTGTGCTAATTTCTTTAGCAGAAACGTTAAGGATTCCATTCGCGTCAATATCGAACGTGACGTCTATTTGAGGCACGCCGCGCGGAGCAGGAGGTATTCCGGTTAGATCGAAAGTTCCTAACAGATTATTATCTTTGGTCATTGCTCTTTCGCCTTCATACACTTGAATATTGACAGCGGGTTGATTATCTGAATAGGTTGTGAAAGTTTGAGTGTGTGTGCAAGGGATTTTAGCATTGCGCTCGACTATCTTTGTCATAACACCGCCGGCTGTTTCAATGCCTAGCGACAAGGGAGTGACATCGACTAAAAGCACGTCTTGAATCTTTGTATGACGTTCGCCGCTTAATATCGCTGCTTGAACTGCCGCTCCATACGCAACAGCTTCGTCTGGATTAATAGATAAATTGAGTTTTTTGCCATTGAAGAAATTTTGAAGTAAATTCTGAATTTTAGGTATGCGAGTTGAGCCGCCAACTAAAACAATATCATCAATAGTATTTTTGTCCATTTTAGCATCCTTTAATGCTTTCTCCACGGGCTCTAAGGTGATACGAAATAAGTCTGCGTTTAGTTCTTCAAATCGTGCTCGTGAAATACGTGCATAAAAGTCTATGCCCTCATAAAGAGCGTCTATTTCTATATTTGCCTCCGTACTAGAGGAAAGTGTTCTTTTCGCTCGTTCAGCCGAAGTGCGCAAACGACGAAGCGATCTAGGGTTTGATTTAATATCTTTCTTGTACTTCCTTTTGAACTCGTCTGCCAGAAAATTAACAAGTCTATTGTCAAAATCTTCACCACCAAGGTGAGTGTCTCCAGCTGTAGCCTTTACTTCAAAAAGAGAACCTTCATCGATAGTAAGGATAGATACATCAAAAGTACCGCCACCCAAATCAAAAATTAAGACTTTGCGTTCTCCTTTTAAATTTTTGTCTAGCCCATAAGCCAAGGCAGCAGCGGTAGGCTCGTTTATTATGCGGAGAACGTTTAAGCCGGCGATAGCTCCCGCATCTTTAGTAGCTTGCCTTTGAGAATCATTGAAGTAAGCAGGCACAGTAATAACTGCATTAGATACTTTAGTGCCTAAATATGATACGGCTGTGTCTTTCATTTTTAGTAGCACCATGCTGCTAAGTTCCTCTGGAGTGAATACTTTTGCTTTTCCTTTGAATGTTACTTGTATTTTAGGTTTCCCGTTATCGTTAATGACTTTAAACGGCCAATGTTTTATGTCTTGTTGTACAGTAGGATCGTCATACTTTCGGCCAATCAATCGCTTAGCGTCGAAAATAGTATTATTAGGATTCATAGCTACTTGGTTTTTGGCTGCATCCCCAATCAGTCGTTCGGTGTCAGTGAACGCAACATATGACGGCGTAGTTCGGTTTCCTTGATCGTTTGCGATTATATCTACATTGCCATGTTGCCAAGCGCCTACACAGGAGTAAGTCGTTCCCAAATCTATACCGACAGCAGTCATATTTTGTCTTTTAGAAACTAAAGCTTTGCTGAAGTTTGTCTAAACATGCAGAAAATTTAACAGTACATTTATTTTACTTTTAATATTTTGAGAAGACTACTTTTCAACCAGCACTGTAGACAAAGACTAATCTTTTTCTGAAACTGTATAACACAAAAAATGTTATAAAATAACATTAAATGAACTCTTCAAGACAACAGCAGTTTTAATATACATTTACTGCTTTATTATATTGCATAAAATTATTATGCACCCCCATTTTATCAAGTAAATAAATTATCGCAAAATAAATATTGCCAACGACAAAAACTTAATGTCAAAGTGACGTTTATTTTATTATGGTAGAAGAATATCAAGCTAAAAGTTTTTGTTGTTTTGAACTTAAGAAATGTAATTGAAACTCATCATTTAATGTAACTGTTTTTGAATAAAAAATAATGTGAAAATTCGAACAGATTGTTTCTTGTGTCAACCTTATGTTGTTCTTAAAATTTATAGGAACAGAGCATGAGACAAACCAAACATAACCTAAAAATCGACGTAAAATAACATTGAACATGAGGTATGCGCAATTGGTTGTTGGTCCTGCAGGTAGTGGGAAGGTATAATGTTTCTTATAATTAAAACACCATGGTAAATTTTTATGTACATTTGATTTACAAATTTCTTTTAATTGAAAACTTGCAAATATCAATAACAGAATGTAAATCTTTAAAACTCCAATATAATGTTCAAACGTCCTTGTCTTAGTACGGTGGAACATACTGCGATCGCCAATCCGCCTGCCAAACGTGGCGATTATGGCACATTTCCCCCCAATGATGCAGTCAATGGGGGAGGCCTATCCTCCAGTCCAGAGTCCAGCAGTGGATGATCATAGGCTGAGGGGAAGTGAGGTGTGAGGTGAATGTTCAAAAGATATTCCTTAATTTTTCTGTAACATGTGTATTAATTATACTTATGTGGTAATCATATTTTATGAGTGTTTCAAAAAAAAAATTGATATTCATGTAATGTACTAGCTGTGCCCCACGGTTTTACTTCCTCCTGAGAACTTTTCTTTATTACTTATTCCGATTACAACTTAAATTTTTACAAGGTATAAATATGAAAGATCTGTTAATATAATTTATTGTTTACTCTTTCTCAGTCAACATACTGTTCAACTATTGTAAAACATGCCAGCGATGCTAAGAGGATAGTAGAGGTGGTGAACTTGGACCCAGCGGCTGAACACTTTGACTATGAACCCCTTGTGGACATTAGAGAACTCATCCATTTGGATGATGTCATGGAAGATGAAGAGTTGAAGTTTGGACCAAATGGAGGCCTTGTATTTTGTATAGAGTAAGTATTCTGTGAAAGACAAAGAAGTTTTATACATTCTGTCATTTGTGAGTGGCAAGTGGCGATGCTCTTTTGCACTCATATTGTGGTTTACTAGGTGGTTAAATATTAGTTAATTTATTATTAATAATAATTCAATGTTCTAGTAAAATAAACCAACATTTTGATTATATCAAAGCAAAGAAAACAAAATAATGCTTTGAAGTGCTCACATTCACACAGCCATTTCTTTTTTATTTTAGTAATTGTAGTTTAATTTCTAAACTTTGTAAATTTAACCTAAATTCTAAACCTCCAGAACACTCCTAGAGAATAGTGACTGGCTGGAAGAACAGTTAGGAGATGTGGATGATGACTACATCCTGTTTGACTGTCCCGGCCAGATCGAGCTCTACACACATCTGACTGTCATGCGGAGGATTGTTGAACTACTGGAGGGATGGAACTTCAGGATATGTGTCGTCTTCCTTATTGACTCGCAGTTCATGGTTGATGGTGCCAAATTCTTATCGGGTATAAATTTTGGCAGAATATAATATAATTCTATAAATTGTATAGAACATTTAGAAATGCATGGTAAAAAAGGAATACAAAAAAATTCAATTTTTTTATTTTTTTTTCAAATAAATATATATAGTCCAATAGACTAATCCAATATTGAAAAGATACTCTAAAAAGAAACATATTAAATTGATTAAGATATGGAACTTTACATGTTCAGTAATAAGTAATTAATATATATTATTTTACTAGATAACTAGCAAAAATCTTCTATTATAAAATATTATCAATTGTATTGTTTGTAGGGACCATGGCAGCACTCAGTGTAATGGTAAATCTAGAACTGCCACATGTTAATATTTTAACGAAAATGGACCTGCTCACCAAGACAGCTAGAAAACAACTAGACAAGTTAGTAAATGAGAAATTATCAACCTCCTAAGAATAACTATGGAATTCAAACAAAATCATTTTAGTGGAATAAAATACAGATCCATTAATTTTAATTCCTTTCCCACTCCATCACATCCAAAATCTCCATTTTTTCCCCACTTGCTGATTGCAGTAAAATTTATATCGAAGGTTTAGATGAATGCCGTCGCACTAAAATACCACATTTTAAACATTAGCTGGCATCACAAATAACTGAACAGATTATTGGCTGGTTTCGCGCTATTCTCTTTAGTGATTGAATTCATCATCAGGTCATATCAGTATTGCTGGACATGAAATCCACAATACGCAGTTGTACACTCCCAACATTAAACTGTTTCCCACTGTTTGTATCAACTACTTTTGTTCTTGATTGAATAAGAATTTATGGAATAGATTCCTGAACAAAAAAAAATTGGTTTATTCCTCATTGCTACAATTTCGTGCCCCAAATCCTCCAAAGAAAAGTATATAGAAAATTTCTGAAGAGGTAAGAGGGTGATTTGGGGCATTTTTTTCTGGCAAACTTCCATGGAAAGATATCATCTCTCTGCTTTTTTCCCCACTTGCATAGGGTAGGCACTGTATGTACTACCTCTCCATATATCCTGGACTCTACTGTAGTGCATACCGTTACTGGTTTTTGCTATAGTTTTAAGGCCTGACGCCAACCACTTCGGGAATATACTCATACAAGTTATTTAACATGAAATAGAACAAAATACACAAAATATGTCTCCGCTCATATGGAAACTAAAAATGTAACTGAAATAATATAAATAAAAAATTAGTAATAATTACATATCTTTTACAGTTACCTAGAACCAGATCCGCACATATTATTGGCTGATATGAGAAACGCTCATTCGAAATGGCACGAAAAATATGCAAAGCTGACTGAAGCTATCGGAGAAGTCATCGAGAATTTCAGTCTTGTTCGTTTCTACCCGCTCAATATTAAAGATGAGGAGAGCATAGAGAACATACTGATAACCATAGACAATATCATACAATATGGTGAAGATGCTGATGTCAAGATGAGAGACTTTGATAATGAAGAAACTGATGATAATGTTAATTGTGATTAAATATTTATAATTAAGGAAAAATATGTTTATTTTTGTAAGCTAAAACTCCTTACATAATATACCAATGGCTGAAACGAGAAATGTATCTCAGAAATTGCCTTTAATGATTTTTTAGCAACAAACAACATAAGTAATATGTGTTACATAAATAACACGTGTGTATACGCATGCATATAGCGTTGCTGTAAATGATAATAGAGGTGGGACGTATCTATTGGAACAGGTTTTGATACTAGGTTTCACTCAATACTTCTACAAACGAGTATCGAGTATTTAGAAGTATTTAATTTTCTTATTTCTAAAATAAACTGACTCTCAAATTTTATGTTTTTTTATTTGATCAGAGTTATAAATTAATATCGTCCATCTAAAAAAATGTATTTGTTTTTGCTTTTGTAAAGTTTGCATTAGATTATGTTTTTCTTTATTTTATTACGGTTTAAATTAAGATCACCCTTTAAAAAATGGTTTTATATTTGTTCATGGTTTTGAAGAATTTGTATTTTTTTTAGATCCGATCATTCGATCGGATCATATTCAACTTGTCGTAGTCGAGCAAGAGGTGAAAGAGACAGACAGATTTATGTGTGAATAAGATGGATCCCAGCGCCAAAAAGAAATCCGCTTATGAATTACGATCGGCCTTTTAAAAAATATTTATTTTGACGTTTAATAATAATAAGTGAGAGCGTGATTCAACAACCGCACGTTGAGGGCATAGAGACTAACTAAAATAGACCGTAAACGTTAAAAGATAAAACAATATTTCCTAATTTTGTATGTTTCAAGGTTTTGAATTTAATACCGGTTTTGCTTTTCGTTTGACTGCGGCTGGAGGATTAAGGTTGGTTGGTAAGGCTCCTTGGTAAACTACCAAGGAGCATTAAGAGAAGAGATGGGACTCTTCGGCAATGTTAAAACGGAGAAAAAGGGCGGACATTTTCAGTGCCACCAACATGACGAACATGTTGATGTTGCTACCAACATAAAAAACAGTTAGCCAGTTTGTTGTTGTCTATGGTTTCTTTTTTAAATTGAAAGTATTGTTAGAGCTAAAATAATTTGACGTCAAAATAAAACAAATTTTATTAATTGTAATTTTTATTAAGAATCTACTACTAATGCAAAAAATACCTTTAGAGCGAAACAAAATGCTAATTTCTTTCGTAATAATACCATTATTGTTTAGTTGTGATATTCTGTTGGCTAATTTCCTTACCTTTGGTAAATGCTCATTTGTTCACGGTTAAAGTGTACTAATTCAAATAAAGTATAATTCAAACTTTCCTAACAAAACACATTGCAAATGTACAAGTTATTTTACATTACATCCATTCTCACATAAACTCATAAAATTATCACAAATTTTAATATAACAATTCAATTCTGCATGTTAACTTTTTTATTACTACTATTCTCCATGGATATGTAACCTATAGATACCTAATCGAGAGCACAAAATGCAGCGAAAAAAATGGGCTTTGGAAGCCTTTTGTTGGGATAAATTTCCACATTGTCGACATTTAAATTACAAAACATACATATAAAGAAAATTGTATATTACCTCTTATGTCTATTTTATATTTTTTAGTTTTTAAAAAAGTTGATATATATTATTAGTCGTAACATTTTTAAAACACATTTTATTATATAAAATTGTTTTGTATTTTAATTTCTTTTTCATTAACAAAATAAAAATAACATTAGTAACATTTTAACAAATGTTTTAGTATATTTTTATTGTCTTTATACTGCATTTTCACAAATTTGAGAAAATTTACTATTATACTAGTGTACATTTACGTCATACACACTAATGACATTTCGAAAATTGACTCCGTTAGGTGTCAAAATGGTATGATACACTCCATCTATAGGTCTAGGTCATATATCTATGCTATTGCCATTAGAATAGTTTCTTGAGTTTCCTGCAACGTGAAGATGCTTTTTTTTAGATTTCTGGTTTGTCCACGCGCTGGCGCCGCACAGATATCGCAGCGAGGCGTAGCCAGTGATGCTTGAGCAGGCAGATTTCTTCATTTAATATTTACGTGGAGAACTTAATAGAGCATCGAAGAGGTGCATCCCAATTTCTGTAAGAGAATAACCTAATGTAGCTTCAAATTAACTTTTTTTTTGTTACATTTAAGCTGAATTTTTACAATAACTATGACTGCAAAGTTTAATTCGGAAGTAACATTGATATAAATTGATTTAAGTTTACACTATAATCAATTTAATTTTTGGCTTTCTGACTTTTGGTTTTCATCTAATCATTACTTATCACCTTATTGATGTATCATCAACACACCACATACCTTATTCATGATTATCTATTGGCATAAAGTTAGAGTGTGCAGTATCCATATAGAAATCGTTTTTATTATCATTTTTCTTTCAATATTTTATCTGAAAAATATGTTGTCAAATAAATTTAAGTGACACAAGCATCTGAGTGAATAACATCTCATAAATTAAATTCAGTAAAATCAATAGACAATATCAGCGTCAGGACACACTAAAAATGGTTCTATTTTATTACATTGGAAATTCATCATTCGACCATGTTTGTTCAGTAGTGGAGACAAATAAATGAGTTTCAAAATTATTCATTTAACAAGCTATGTATTTATTATACATATGTGGAAATAAATCAAGGAATATTAAAAATATTTGTAAGTCAATTCCTACTTTTAGCTTAATTCATTTTGATGTTTTAAGTTTAATGTTTTGAATTGGATTTTACAACGTTGTACCATTA
>DWLR01002074.1:0-16345 GCA_018246295.1 Papilio alexanor hazarajatica
ATTTTCTTGCCTAACAAATTAATAAGTATACTTAAAATTTATTAATACTTCAATGCGAATTGCAGTTTCCTTTTTTTGATTTAAATACGTATTGTTAGTTAAATTTGCTTGCTAATTTTCAGTTTGTATAGTTAGACTTTTCATTTTTTTATTACTTATTAATTCTAGTCTATAACTGTTACCTTTATTCCCGTAACTACATTTCTTTAATTTTACTGGATTAAGATATTTTGGATTAATATAATCTTTAACTCTATAGAGGTTGTAGCTATAGGTACTCGTTATCGGGAAAGTTGTTTAAATGCTGGCCACCTTGCCAACGTTAACAGGAATTGATTAGAATTAGTTCAAACATATTAATATATTTGATGTTGTTATGTTTCTTTGTCCGGGTGGTATTTCTTTTGAGTCATATTCATGTCAGAATTCATTGATACTGCGTGGCTGTGATACTCTATCTTTAATTTTAAAAAAATGTCGAATTTAAACTGCTCGATATTATGAACCTTAATGTGAGCTTGTTCGCGTATGTAAGTTGTAAAGACAGACAAAGACTGTTAAGGCAGAAATCAGATAGATAGACTTTACTATTATTTATTAAAATTCTCAATCGTATAAGAAAGTGCGTATGCGTAGTACGTAATATGATATTAATATATTGACATTTAAGTATAATAAAACTGCTGTCGACAAAATAAAATAACGAAAAAGGAATTCATTGAAAACAATACGCGATTAAACGTGTTTTTAAGTAACGAATAGCGATTATAATGACAATTATTTATGTTGTAAGTTGGAGATAAATACCTTCTTAGAAGCGTTCCACAAAATGGAAGATTTATTAAATAACTGTGCAGAATAACAACACTTTTAACCATAAGTTCAATATAAAAAATACTAGGAACCGTCTATAATCGATTAATGTTTTTTTTTTTCATTATCATCAAAATTGTTAAATTGTTACAACATTGTAATGATTAAATTCGTATTTAAATAACTGATTAGACTATCCTCACGTGACTGGTTAGGTTAGGTGTTCCTTACAGTAGTAAGGAACACCTTAGATTTTTGTTAAAACACTTATATTTAGGAAGTTTGTTACACATATCGTTTCTTACTTTATTATTACTAAACTTCCATTGATTTGGTAGAACATTGTATCATCGTTTAAACTCTACTGGTACATAAATAACAATAATGGTTTAATAGAAGTCGTAGTGTTTGGCACGTTGCTCGTAGAGATAGCCGATATGATTATAAGGTTGTATAACTGGAGCTAATTACGAACCACAGAGTTGGTTGAACTTCTACTGGATTGCTGCCTTCGCAAGGGGGTCTTTGCTACTATTCAATAGGCCTACATTGAGAAACGAATGTCTTGTCTGGTACCAAGTAGGTGCCAACATTACAAGATATATTTATTAATATCCACATTAAGGAAAAGAAAAAAGTATAGAAAGAGAGAGACATGCCTCTTTTGAAAATCAGTTTATTTATGCAATAGTAGATGATACTTAGTACAGTTGTGACTGTGATAGGATTAAAAATTGCGTTGTAAGGATGCGTGGCTTGAAACGTTGTGATTAAAATTGTGAAAGGTACGCTTCGGGGGTATGTTGAAAGGATGAATGAAGAGAGTGACGAGACAATTCATAAGGACCCTTACTTTAAATAATTCTGTGTATAGATTAAGTAGGAATTGTATTTGCTACGATCATAAAAATATCCTTTATTTTTTTGAATTATCGCCATATCATCGAGTATTATTTAAAAAAAAGTATAACTAAAAATATGGCCTTAATTATGACAAATTTAGTGTCTGTAATTTATTGAAGTTCGCGTATAAATTGATTTACTTTAATAAAAGCCCTTTGCATTACCACTGCGCTTGACAGTTCGGCTATTGTACAACTCTGTCGTATTATACAAAAGGTGAAGCGCTCCTTGGGAATTAACGAGGTTCTTGAAGCTAATAATACCGGTTTGAAGTGTGATGGTAGTCACGGTAGATTACAACGTATATTGATTAAATATAGTATAAGTTTAAATCACGATACACAATTAATTGGAAATGGTGGCGTATGACAAACTTTTTCTCTAAACAAAATTGTATTGTTCTATTTCAAAATGGTTAAAATATGTCAAATAAGTGTGCTGTTTTACAAATGATAGTTAATTGAAGAAACAAAAATCCATATGTCTGTAACCCTTTAACGCTCAGGGAAATAATACGATCGAATAACACATTACTCTTCAAAATCAGTTAAGCCATTTAGTTCACGATGGAACAA
The DNA here is from genome assembly GCA_018246295.1 of Papilio alexanor hazarajatica. NCBI lineage: Eukaryota > Metazoa > Arthropoda > Insecta > Lepidoptera > Papilionidae > Papilio > Papilio alexanor. The sequence goes on from DWLR01002074.1 coordinate 2,292, forward strand.
ACATACATACAAACATGCATACATATATACATACCCACCACCACCACCTCAGCCTATGATCGTCCACTGCTGGACATCGGGCCTCCCCATTGATTGCATCATTGGGGGAAATGTGCACTAATCGCCACCCTTCGCAGGCGGGTTGGCGATCGCAGTATGTTTCACCGTACTATGAAAAAAACACTGCTGCCAGTCCTCCGGTGGTCTTTACATCCATGCTCAAGACATGGTTCAAACCACACAAATGTTTGTCCTGTGTGGGAATCGAACCCACGACCTGCGGCGTGAAAAACAAGTGTCTTGTCACTGCGCCAACCGTTCAGTCGTAGTACATACATAACTTCGAAAAAATATTATCCTGCTGTCAGTAAGGCAAAAATATACTGTCTTAATGTTTCTTGTTTAACGTGAGATTTGTTTCATTCTTCTAGCTAGCATAAATACAAATATCATTAGAAATAAAAAATAAGCTTAGCGCACAAAGTAACCGTTTTTTTTTTTAATTGAAGGCATGAGAGATGAGTGAGTCAACTCGACAACTGTAGCCAGCGAGCGATCATGTCTGACGGCCTATTGCTCAGGTCAAGGGAAGCCACGCTCAACTCTCGTTAAATTGCTGCAATTTTTATCACTCAATTTTTAATAATGTTAATATTTATGATGAAGGTATTAGTAATTAATTTTAAAAAATCATTAAGCCCGACTAACTGTATCCTTATAACACTCTAGAGAAGAATACGAAGCGAAGGAAACCTCACTCGTCCAAATCGGTCAAGCCGTTTAAGCAACATTAATGTTGTATAAATCATTCAATTCATACAATTAAAAAGTCCATAGAGAGTATTTTTTTATTTTACATGGGTAGGTGAACCAATGAGGACCAATGTAGGTGAACTAATGTCTGACGGTACGGAAGTGCATTTCTAATATATATTCTATAATAAAAAACATATATCCATACATACATACATACCCTCGAAAAACATCCTCCTCCTCAACGTCTTGTAAATTGGGCAAAAAGTTTGCTGTATCTTGAGTTTAATTTTTAAAAAAATTGGTGGTCACAGAATTTGAAATGATCTCCGCCGTTCATAAGCATTTATAAAATAATAATAATATTCTGGGACATTATTCACACACGGCCACCTGACCCCAAACTAAGCAAAGCTTGTGCTATGGAAACCAGATAACTGATATACTACATATATTAATACTTTTCTTTGGTAAATACATACATATATAGATAATTACACCCAGACACAAGACAAACAGACATGTTCATGCGCACAAATGTTTGTCTTGGGTGGGAATCGAACCCACGACCTGCGGCGTGTAAGGCAAGTATCTTGCCACTGCGCCAACCGGTCAGTCAAAATGAAGGAGCCAATCCTTAACAAAGTAAGGGGAAGCTTCAAAATACTTCTACCTCTGGTAATAGTTAATTTATGGAGGGTGATCCTTACAACTATATGTTTTACGGGTCAGCCGCAGATCTAATAACACAAACCTGTCAACATGAGCCCTAAACGATTTCACAAATATTGATTCACTGTTATTCTAATCAGTTGTGTTGCTTAGTTTTGTCAGAGACACACTATTATTGTATCATTAAAATTCAGCAATGAAGGCCTTAAGCTTCGTACAGCTGTGAAATGTATCAATACCAAAATAGTATATAATAATGATCTATACGTTGACTGTTCAAGCTTCCGTGTAATTGTGTATCAAAGTTTCCGCCAAAGCTCAACACTACAGTATCGATGTCGTGACCGGAACACGCAAGACCTTGCCGTTAACTACGACTCGATATTTGCAATGCACGCTTGCTATCTGCGTTTTGAAATTTAGAAATTAAGTTGAGCTATGTCCTCGCAAATATAATATGGAATATCGGGGCAAACGAGCAATGAAGCCATGCCATGAACATCAAACAACCGTTACAAACCTTTTAAAAAGGAATACGCTCTTTTTTCAAGTCGCATTGGTTTGAAAATACCCCTGAGGACAGAGGGAAAAAGTTTCAATTCAAAAAAATTCTCCAGAACACTCCCCATGTTAGAGGCGGTAAAAAATGTAAAGGGAATTGACGTCCCTTAGCAAGGCCAAAGGCCTGAGTAAAGTCGATCAGTAAGATAAGAGCTCGGTCTTAGACGATTTGAGTCGCTCATCGTTGTACCTGGCCAAATAGAAAAACCTGGTATTTGGGAGCTCCGAGATGCGAGCAGTATTGCATATAAGGCCAAACCTGCGACTTTTAATACTTCAAGCGATGGCCCTAAGTTATAGCCTAGGTAGATAGAAGTACTTTTTATTGATGAAAAAATAAAATCGGTTATCTTTATAATATTAGTATAGACTTCGTTCCTATTAAGAAGATAAATTTAAATTTGCTGTCAGTATCGTATTTCTATATAAACTATTGATATACAATAAACCCTTGTTTCCTCGGTAGAAGTCATTACGGTTTTAGTTGTAACATTTACTTTAAGTTACTTATTTAAGGTTGAAATATTTATATTGATATCAATTTTATCTTATTTTGAAATACGAGTATTGCCACTTAAGACCACTACTTTCTTAACTAAAGAATAAGCTTACTTGGAATAGTAAAAAAGAATGTTCGTAAATTATTTACCATAACTCATTAAATGAAAAAGTAGTTGCTAATTATTAAATTTTTAATATTGTTACATTATTCTGGTAAGTTAAAATTTGGCTCTTGATGAGACGAAATATTTATGTCTACCTCTTTCAACGTGTTTACGTATGACGCACACGCGTCTCTTCAAACGGGGCAACGCTGCCTTGTGCTCGGTAGCAGACACAGGTAATAATGACTTCAGCACGGACGTTAAGTCGTCAGGTAATTTACAAATAATTGCGCAGTCCTTGGTCTCAACGATCGCATTATACTATGATAAGTTATGAAGTCTTATTAAACGTAAACTACGTATGTATATATAATGTTACATTTACATTAAACAAATATTTGTCGGTTATTGGATTTCATAGATTTAATCGTTATACATTTATTTTGTGTTCATGCAAAGTTAGCCATAAAAATTATGATTGTGTGTCATCGCTATCGATGTAAGAAATTATAAAAAAAGAAGTATTTACGTCCGTATCACAGAGGGATCGATAGAGACAACGGTGTACCTTATAGTAACTGAGACTACACTAAACCATGTTTGTGATAATCATGTTGAGTATTAATTATAAATTAAATAGCCAATGAATATAATACATTGGTTAAAATATCAACAAAAGATTTCTTACTTTTTCGTTATTTTCAGAAATAAATACGCATTTTCATTGTTATCATAACGGTTTACGCAATTATATTTTCATAGATCTCATATGGATTGACATTAAAATACCCCGCAATTTTATTGTTCTGGTAGATAAATGGATATTTCACGTTTGCTTGTCTCTATGAAAACATAATAATAGTTACGCCGCGATTTTTTAAGTGATTACAACAAATCACATTTGATTGTGTAAGAAAATGGGAAAATATGAGATGATTTTTATCGTATATATTATATAACAATGTACGGAATTTTTATTATTGATTTTTAAATTGATTTGCTACTTATTCTTGCAATTAATTCATTTATTAAATTTAGCTTTATTCGAAAGTACATAAAAGTATTTAAATACTTTTCTTTTTCGTAAGTTCACTGAATATAATAAAACAAAATACCCCGCCGTGTCTGTCTGTCTGTTCGCAATAAACTCAAAAATTGCTGAGTAGATTTTCATGTTTTCACCAATAGATTCATGAGGAAGGTAAAGTGTATAATTTGTTAAGGTTTTGTGTTTTATGTTGTTTGGTTGAAATATGACGTTAAATGTTAGACATCTCAGAAAAAGTCGCCCAGTAGTTTCGAGCCATTCAAAACGCTGCCTAGTCGTTTTGAGACATGACAAAACAATGTATGATGGGATATTCTTCTTTTGAGGTCCACAAAAAAGACCGACATATCTTTTACGTGCAACTTGCAATAAATATATTTTTTCAATTTTTAATTAAATTGATAATTTTTATGGATATGTAAAATTGTACATTTTTTACTTTACTATTTTTTCGAATTCAGTAATTATCCTTTTCCAAAAAATGTTAGTAGACTAACTAATAGACTAACTAACTAGTTTGACAAATAGCTTAGAAGATATATCAAAGTAATTAAAACTACGCGTAATTGAAAAATCAAGTCACAGTGAGAACAGGCGCGGCTCAGGCGCGGCTCAGGCGCGGCTCAGGCGCGGCTCAGGCGCGGCTCAGGCGCGGCTCAGGCGCGGCTCAGGCGCTACGGTGATAATAAAACAAAATCCCTTCTCTTCTGTCGATTTTTGAACAGTTTTCAATAAAAAACGAGTAAGTTTTACACTAATTTTTGAAAAAGCCACAAGTACGTGATACGTCAGAAAAAATATTTGGTATGAATATACTCTTCTATCCTTGCGAAGTCAGCATCCCATGCTAGTTTATAGAATAAAACATTCTTTGTTCTGTACATAGATTCGAGATAAAAGTAAGTTTGTTATATTCCGCGGCATTTCTCACAAAAAGTGATGAATAGAATACGTATTGCATCGGTAACAATGCAATACTAATTCTATTTATATACTTTTTGTAAAAACAATACAATAAACTATGCCCAAGGAAGCCTTGTATAGATTTAATTCTAATTTAGTAAAAATGGAATATATTATATAAATTTAAATACCTATTTTTGGTACGATGTCTTCAAAAGATACCCTTTTTCTGGGGGAAATACAGGGTTATGTGAGATCTGACTCGCTAAAACCCTCTCGGTGGCCATCCTCAAGTGCGACTAAAGATAGTTCCGGGATCTCAGCTTCTGCAAGACAAAGGGGAGACAAAAACTCCCCTCATAGATTAAAATACCTACTACCTTGCTATTATGAAAGAATTCTACAGTTAAATTTTGACTATGTATAACCCATCTGTTAGAAATGAATTCGAATTGAACATCGATGTATTTCTGTGTTTACTGAGTTGTTAAGCATTACCACTAATAACCATTAATATATCCCTATCCTACAACACAAATGTAAAATATTCCATTTTAAGAATAGGTATTTTTTTAGTTAATATATCTAATAATAATAATAATATCTAACTAACATATTATTTAATTTTGTATAAACGTTTTATTCATAGTAAAAAACAAATCATCCATCGAGTTTGCCATACATATACACATAAATATACGAGTATATAAACCAAGTGCAATGCACTTGGTTTATATATATTTATGTTCGTTCAGTAAGCTATTTTCCTGTTACCGATTGAAAAAGGATATACATATTCTTTGAATGCCTTCAAACGTTTCTACCATTTCCTTTTAAAGACATTTATGGGAATCTATTTATTTCATCTAAAATAAAGGCAAGATAACCTTATCAAGAATGATACGTCAAAAATATGCCTAAGATCTGTTTGGTTTACTTATCGTAGATATTCTTTGTTAACATAGCTGTGTATGAAAAAACAAATAATTTATCAGTGATTGAAACAATTTTATGTTTCCAGGAAATATTAAGTTCATGAATCATTCAATAGAATTTAATCACGCCTTCTATATAATCTAGAATGAAGTAAATAATCCTATTTAATGTTATAAATTTGTTTGTTTGTTACGTTTTAACACCTTAACAAATCGTCGTCGTGATATTTTGCATATACTTTGTGTCGACCCTAATTAAACGTGGGAAGTTTTTTCTAATTAAACGTGGGAAGTTGGGCAGAGTGCTGAAGGCGCCTAGCCTAAGCCTCGGTAAGAGTAATTAAGCTCGAGGGCTCCCCCGGGAGCCTCGTCTCGGGCCGTTACTTTACTTATATTGTTACTTTGATTGGGAGGCCGCGGAGCTCTTAGATCGCTTCGGTGTACGCTCCGTGGGCACAAGGTCCCCCGAGACCTCGGCTAGGGTCACTCATTACGCGTGTAGCATTTCGATTCGAGGGTGCCCGAGAGGGCCGAGCATCGACTCGATCGGATGCTAGTAAAATATATGAATTATTAGTTAGCTAACATTACTACCGTTTCGGAAAGCGTTAGCACTGGGAGAAGAAGTGGAAACGTGGGAAAAAAATCAAGAGAATGATGATGTTTTCCTATGAAAACATCATCATTCTCTTGATAATTCTCTTGATAATTTGTCCTTTTCTATACCTATGGTATAGAAAAGGACAAATTATTGTGATAAAAACCTGAGGCACAGAAAAAAATAAGTTAATATCGACTGCCATGGTATTGTTTTAATGATGTTTAAGATTATGTTTAGACAACACAAACTTTGGTCGTATTTATCATATGAAGTAATTCGAAATTATTATAAGCAGAATTAAGTTACAAAAAATTCCAGCCAGGAAAATAGGAATCAAAAACCTGTATAAGCGCGGACAAAAGCTTGTAAAATATAACATTTAAATTATGAAAATATGTAATGAAAATCTGCAAAACTGGGCGGTCACATTTGCTGATATTGCGATTTTAAGAAGATTTGCATGTCAAAAAATGCATGTAAAATTAATTTCATCATGATTTAGTTATTCCTAAAATTAAATGAAGCCTATGCTACTTTCAAAAACGTAGCTTTTTTAAGGGGAACTAGGCGATTTTTTGGTTTATTAATATTAATTAATACCTATAATAAAATTAGTATAGATACCATTACATTGAAAGGAACGAAGTAAATGAGGTAATAATACCGAAGGGCGTACAATTATCGCGGAATAAGAATCTGTCCGCCGCAAACTATGCTATCCGCGTCTTGTGAGAAACGAGTTTTAAATCTGTTCCGGATCCGCTTTATTGGCTACAGTATGATCTAATTGTACTATAATTAACTCATAGAAAAGTGTTACCATTAGTAACTTATCAGCTTAATTCTCTGTTCTACATGTTTTTTTATATACTTGTTCTATATTCTCTCTGAGGCAATTATATGAAATGTAGTCGTAGACTTTCCATATTCATCCTTTTATGATTTGAAATATAATGTCATATCATCCCTGTCCTGGCTGTCTGTCTTGGCCCTTTAAGTGGGATCGGCACAACACGTGTCCTACTTCTACGCCTTTTTGTCATTCTAGTTGTCGCCTTTTTTTCTTGATCATGTCATCCTTCACGAAATTCATAAATCGTTTCTTAGTCCTTTCTCTACCAATATATATTCACATCTAAAACTCTCATTGTCATATATTATTCTTCATACTTCATCATATATTCAAAATACATTCTAGTTATTATAATATTTAAAATTAAGTAAATATAGATTTAATGCAATTTTAGTTTCAAATACATTCGACCACTTCTTGTCCAAGGTAAAGTCATATTTTCAAGGAAGGAAGTACCATAATTATGAGCACTATATTGCATTTTGAAAGCTTAAGAATGTAAACATTAACAAAATATCATTAGTGCTGGTAACATGATTAATAGGGCGTCAAAAGTGACAGATGTGGATCGATGTGTAAATACAAAACGAGTTTAGACTCAATAACCAAAAAAAGTTATTGATTTAGATCGGAAACTCCGGTATCACTCGTTCACTCGCCAGCTATGAACGCTGAACTTACGAGGTCATCTAGTATACGATATTTATTGTTCGTTGTGTATTGATTCGTTAATGATATTTTTTATCGTTATTTGTTTCGCAATTTTTTTTTTTCAACGTACGGACCCAACTCCAAACCGGCTATAACCCGGATGATATTGGAAAAGAAAAAGCATATTTATTTGTTACGCAAGTAAAACACTCACTTGCTTAATTTATTAGTATAACGTTATACTAAACATATTCCTTTTCTTAATAGGCGAACTTGGTCGATCTCAGTTCGTCTCTATGACCCGAGTGTGACCAGACTTTGATAGAATATGCTGAGAATACGCCCGCTAGGGTTTCTGGCCCAAAAATCTGTTTTTACAAAACTAAAAAAGTGTGCTCTAAACCTGTTCTGAATGCAATTTCAGGATACTAGGGCTCAGATTTAAACATAAATATAATACTCACGCTGGTAAAATAATGACGTACTAAAGAAAGTCGATGTAAGGAGTACCCGTAAGAGATGCGTGGATATATAAATGAAGAAGTCACAGGTGGGTATGCCAGGGTCGCGGTAAATCGAAATCCATAATATCTGCCTACCTCTCTGGGTGAGGGGTTTATATTTATTAATGCATTATATTTAAAATGTATCAAAGAAAAGAAATATTTTTTCTTTTCTAACCTGATCTAATATAAGAATATTTTCATTAAAAAATCTTTTTTAATGCAACGAATAAAGCTTTCGCCCCCTTGAGGCACAATGTATGGTATAGACTAGATATTTGCATCGACTTGCAATGCCACCGAGTTTCATTTCTTAATCATAACGAGTATACACGCAGGTTTCTATGGATTTTTAGCCACTGCACTACCACAATTGGTACTATAAAATTTTAACGCTCTTAAAAAAGTCAAGGTTATACCACTTTCAAGTAAACTAAATTAATTTTATTTAATATTAGAATTATTTCATTATTTAATTATTTCTAAGAAGGCAGCCAGACAGGCAGACAGCAGTTGTTCGCATGGCAGATTTAAACCTTCGTCCCTCAGTATCACCATTAATAAGTATAATGTTACAATTTCGAGTCGTCTAACCAATTTCTAATATGGAACGTCTCTAACCAATGGACCAGATACCCTTATATACAAATACTAACTATGATAAAAACATTGCTATAATAATGTCCAAATATGACTGTTGAGTGGCGGTATGGCAACTAATTTAATGCGATCAGACAGCGGTTGAGCGCTTATTAACCACAGGTCAGCATAGCCAAGGCTTGTGGCCATGTAAAAAGTAAATCGAATAAATGTATTAATCACAGCTGTAACTATCAACAATTTAGATATTTTTAATCGCAGTTTTATATATGTTACCGTCACATTTTAAATATGTCATTTTATAGTCTCACTAGCCATATTATAAACTAATGACAAATCGTGAACTGGACAAATAATTTTCAGTCAAAAGCAACAAACCATCTTCTTGGTTTATAAATATCTTTTGATATCACTTTTATATGTAACTATCATGTCCAAGTTTCCCGTCGAACTTAAACTGTAACACCACAACGCAAGCAAAATTTCAGTTCACAATTTAACGATTTGACTTCAAAATTTTGTAAACTGTCGAAAAATGACACGTCAAATTACTCAACGTTTCATTCAGCTTTCGATTCGCCGTCAGTTAAATGGCTAATGAGCTTATAAACTGACGAAGTTTAAAAGCTAAGTTGACTCCTTCTCATATAAATGGAGATACAGCACATGTCAACTACTATAGTTATATTGATATTAGTAAAGGTTTATCAATAAACGCTTTTTATAAAGCTTTGACATTTAGATAAGGTAACAGTTTGAAGTTCAATTTTCTTTATTGAATTAAATTTGTTCCTCTTGAATTTAATCCCTTAAGGAAAAAAGAGCTTCATTTTCTATTAGATGATATTTCTATTTAAGCTTTCTTCAAGGTGAAAAAGCTTTCTTTTTAATTTTAAATTTTATCATATATTACGCTACGAAAGTGCTCCAAATTAAAAAGTGATACCTCACAAAGGAATCTGTATTGGTTTTTATTTTTATTTTAAGATTCAAATTTATTACTGCACTTTCCGGTTCGGATTTTAGTGAAGTAATAAGTCTCATACTTTTCGTAATTTCACTCAATGATATAATAATAACAATGCAAATAAATAACGTCCCGCTTTTTCACTAAATCAAGCTATATGGTGAAAATCATTAACAAAAAAAATTCACAGCAACGTATCATTTACAAGGATGTCACAGGTTAGTAAACGCAGCAGCAGTTCTGTCAAAATTACGAGCAACTTTACAACAAGCTACCCTCTTATTATATATAAAAAAATATAAACTCATTTAATGTATTCAAATCAAAGTTATCACAATACATATTAGAAAATTCTAAAATAATAAACAATTAACAAAAAAAAATATACCCTCTTAGAGCCCAGTGTACATGGCGATTACTTTAATGTTATGTTTATGTCTCAATGAAATTCTCATATAAGTGACATTGTCTACATGAGAATAAAATTCTTTAAACGTAACCTATATAGAACGGGACTGTTATTGCAAAACAAACAGATAAATATTTTTTGTATAAAGTACCTAAATGATTTGAAAACAAATTATGGATCGATATATTCTGTCTTGAATCTTTAGTCACTAAATTGTCTTTCACGCTTGAAATATTTGTACGTTTTAAGCAGTATTATATATCTATACTTGCTGTGCCCCGCGGATTTAGTCGTAGCAAATTTAAACGAAATAAAATTACCCATTTCTGGGGGCTCTTTAGGGTCGTAGCGTGTTGCCCGATAAATAGCCTATAATCTTCCTTAATAATTGGGCTACCAAATGTAGTAATAATTATTGAAATCCGATTTGTAATTCCCAGTAGTACAGGTACTTGAAACAATTCACTTTAAACAAAGCGAAAGTTCTGTCAACCGAAAACTAGAGCGCTTAAACGTAGCCAATGCTCCTCAGGTCCGGTTCTAAGATACAATGCCGCACAAATACTAGATCAATAAATTGTAATAAATAATATCCCACCGCCTCATAGCCGGAGAGGTCAATTACCAACCTTGCAGTTAGCAATTTGGAATATATGTCCCCCTTTTGTTCCATTGCGTAACCCTGGTCAGTTGTCCACCTTAAGCTAGTTTACACATGGTCAAATGTTATCAGTCATGCTGAGACCTATTTCTATATACTATAATATGTTCACATATATCTCATATTACTATACGTTGTAATTAAGCTTTAGTTAGCTTTCTTCTTGTCAAGTAAGTTACATATATGGACATACATATATTGGATTGGATTGAGTAATTTACTAAAATTTCAGGGTTATTTCAGGTACAATACTAAAAGCATGGGAGCTTTTAATATTGTAAATTAGTTGTTAAATTTTATTTTTATACTATACTACTATACGTTTACTTATTATTATTAAGTATACGCTAGCACTCGCTATTATTGTTTTGAAATTTTTATTTGTTGTCGACTTTAATCTTTTTTTATTTGGATGCCCAATATTCTTGCATTATATTTTAATTACGTGTTAATGAACGATTAACACGTAATTAACACGAACTTAAACAATTATAATGAAACAGAATATACACTAATATTTACGTACGTATTTTTTTTTTTCATTTAAAGTCTTACCGGTATGGTAATGTGATTTAATGTAATAATTCAAGATGCTGAAGTTAATTTTTTGTATTCTTAATATGATATTTAATTAAATATATTTGCACAAAATAATCTTTGATTTTTTTTAAAATAAAATCTCTTTATAGTATGAGTTCATAATTTCAATGGCGTAGTATAAATAATATCTTACTTAACATATATATATATATATATATATGTTAGGTCTATTAAGCTTGACTTAGCAAGAGCAACTTCACCGCAATATTTGTTAGGCAATTCGCTGTGTCACTTACTTTTGTAAGATAATTTGCACTGCGATTATTCATAAAGACATTACATAATATCGCGTACAGTTTAGACAGTTATGACTTCTAAATAAAGTCAAGATCCGATACACATCTAAGAACAACTAGGAACTAAAATCCTTTGAAATTGTTTAAGATAATTATTTATAATTTGCAATTGAAATATTATCATGTCCCTGCCATTTTACCTCTTGCTTAGGGTCGGCACAGTATGCACCCTTCCATATATCTTGGACTACTGTAGTCCATACTGTAATGTTCATATAGGAAATGACGTATACATTTGTTTACAAAATTTAGATCTTCAGTTCGGAACAGGCTATAATTATATATATGAACCGACAGAGTTTTTTTTTTAAATAAGGGGGCAAAAAAGCAACAGGTCACTTTATTTGGTACGAGTATTTATTTCTGCTATTCATCTGCTTTCCATCTTCTGTATTCCTTGTCCTCGCTTCGCTAATTTCCTACAGGAACGCAGTCTTTAACTCTTTTAAATTTTATCGATATTTATGCGTAACGTTTAATTTTTACCTTCCTATTGCACAAAGCAACATCAACCTTCATGGAGAAAGCCATTAATTTACTTTAAATTTCATTCTTTCAAATTAATTTCAGGCGTATTTGTTACATTCGTTCAACAAATTAAGAGTTTTTAAATCCACGTTGGCAACCGCCATAAACTAAAAATGATTTTAATTTTTTTTTTGTAATTACGACATCTTTTTTTTCTTCGAAAAACGTGAATTACCTGCCTCGGGGTATAGACTTAGAGTCACCTTAACCTGGTGACTCTAAGTCCATACCCCCAGACAGGCAACCTTAACAAGAGATATATTAACGTAAGAGATTTCATATGCATGTAGTCCACCACATTCCAATTAAAAAAAATATGTAAGTGAATAAATTAAAAAGACAACGAAAATTGATTTTGAGAAATCGAACTTGTAACATACCGATTAAAAAGAACACGTTATACGAGTACATACATACGTAAAATATTTTGTGTTGTGTTTACAACCACAAAATATTTAAAAATATGAATTGGGCTTTTCTTTCATTCTAGTTTTCGACAAAGTGAATAGGAAGTTGACTTAATGGAATATACTTCGAATTGCGTATTCTTATTACAGCACCAAGATAAAGCTTGTCAACAAACCGATACAACTTAGGGGCCTTCAAGAAGAGAGTGTACTTCCTCCTTAAAGGCCGGCAACACATCTGCAGTTTCTCTGGTGTTGCGGATGTCCGTGGGCGTCGGTATACTTAATGTTAAGTGACCCGCTGCTCGTTTGCCTCTCCTATTTTATAAAAAAAACATGTTAGAGGGTTTTTGTGGGCCTATAATCCTTTTATGGGATACGTTCTGAAGACCATTATATAGAGCCAAGAAAGTCGGGAGCCTAATAATATCTAGACCTCGCTTTCCCATTATTAACTTAATGCAGTTAATAGATCTATTTGTGATGGGTACTCTTAATTGTAGTAGATCGTAGAAAATATTAATTATATGACGTAACTCTACTTTCAATGAAATCTAGAACTTCATTTATTTGCAAATTACAAATAGATCATATATATTGAAAGACACGTTACATTTAACCAAACTATGCTGTGCTTAACAACAAATTAGATGGAATTTGTGGGTCAATGAAATATTCTTATATTATGATCTTCTCACAGAAAGGGAGATAGAGAAAAAGAATAAGCGGTATTCCACCAACACAGACATAACTCAGAGTCCGTGTCTTATTTTAAATGAAATTTGTCTAGTACCATTCATAATTTTAGTCGTCCTTCGTTTGTAGGCAATTGCAGTAAAATCCAATCCAATCCAATTCGTCTAAGTCATGTACACATGAGTATGTAAACTTAACCACGTAGGCGTGCAGAGAACATTGATTTGCTAACTCTGATACGTGCGATGTGGGTCGACTAGATCCTATTTGTTATAATTTGCAATTATAGATATTTATTAAACGCCATGATAACCCAGTTTAGTGGTTCACCTCGAAATTTTGAAGACCCCGCTTTAAATTCCGTGCGTCAAGCTTCTATGATTTTTTTGATGAATTTTTTAAAAATATTTTTACAAAGTTATATTCGAGCAAGTTATGTATGTTATGGCCACCAAATAATTTATGAAACATTACCTTTAGCTCCAAAAAATCTATTTTAAATGTGGGTTTACATAACTCATATGGTTACCAAATCCGGTTAGTATATTTTGATAATATGGGATGGTTAAAATGCTTAGAAATCATGTCGAAATATACCATACCGCTATGTAGACGACCTTCAGAAATATGTATACAGAATCATAAGCATGTGCGTAAAATGTAGATCACATTTTGCGCACATGCTAGTGTAACTAACGTTATTAAATAATTAAAAATAAATTATTTAATAATAATAATTAAACAATTAAATACAATCATATAAATAGCCTTAAGAAAGATCTATGCAAAATATACATCATAAAAA
>DWLR01002075.1:0-16342 GCA_018246295.1 Papilio alexanor hazarajatica
TTTGGGGTTACTTGTAACGTATATTGTTATATAATCTTAAAACTTTTTTTATCCAACTTCATTTGTATCCAAAAAAATTTTTTAAATTTCCTGTTTTAGGGATAAACCATACAAAAAGCTTCATTTACAATACCAGTTGTCGTGGTAATGTGGACAATAATAACATTTGAAACATGTTATCTATTATCGAAGTTAATATACGGGGAATCAAATTAAGAAAACAATTTACGAACGCGTGCGAAGCCGCGGTCAACGTTTAGTTTTATTTATAAGTCATTTATTGCCACGCTACGTCTCTTTGCAAATCTAATAAATTCAGTTTAATCAAAATAAAGAAACATATTTGAAATTGGTTCATAAGTAGCGAAGTTCTGCGGTAACAAATAAAATACAATCGAATTGGGAACCTCTTCTTTTTTAAGCCGGTTAAAATAAAATAATATGTTATTTAAAGCTTAGTCCTCTTTTCCTTACTCACTCCCCATCCTTTGACGTCAATTATTTTCAAGACTACTTGAGCACCACATCCCTCTTTATCAATCTCGCTTTTACTTTTAAATTTACATATTTTCCGCTAAGCACAACCTAAAACAGTAACGTTAAAAGACGTTGTAGATGATCATGACGTAACCTATTCATGATCGTTTAAAACGGATCTTGATCAGATGTCTAGTTCGTCTCCGTCCGAAAAACATTCCCAACAAAAACTTATCGATTTAGGAAAATCCAGCCAAAATTGATCCGTATGGAGCTCGCGGCGGTGCAGTGACGTAACTCTCGGCTTTTGAATCATCATCATTTGTGAGGATCGATGATTCACCGCTTGAGTGCCTGCATAACATTCGGCGTTGCTTTGTCGGGTCACCACTCTCTATATTTGTCACAATTTTACCGTAAATACCCTCCCTCCATCTCACGGCTACAAAATCTTTTGTCTCTATCTATTCTATCTAGAAGATATTTTTATTTAATCATGTTTTTCTGCAGGTTTACTGCGCTACTTATTGCAGAAAAAGCCCGCGTGTATAATAAGATATTTATAGACACGAGGATGCAAAAGTTTGAATTTCACATTTCTCGATTAATCGAGGAATATGGAATTCACATAAAAATAATTTTTATACTTTCTAATATTGCTTGTGTCATTTTGCGTTCGGCCACCTTCACTTCATACATTGTACAGTGATAACATTCATTTACTGTATAAAAATAAATTGAATAAACAGCAAGCAGATGGATTCACAGAAGAGCACTATGAAGTTTTATTATGCCTCTAATTAACTGGCTGCTACACAAAATAATAATTATTTTAAATTAAAAATAACGCTACCTGCTATCCGTTCCGGTCTGCGCGCGGGACGTTGACGCGAGCCTCGCCACAGCGCCGAGATTGTGGCGGGAACACATTTGAATTAGGAAATGCTATAATTTTTTAAACTTTTAATAAAGAATGTATTTGAAGAGGGCGGTAAGGAACCAACGAACTTTGATGAATTAGTAAGATAATGGATATGGATGATGACGAAGTCGAGGACAGAGCGAAATAGAGAAGAATCGTCTGGAAAGCTGAACCCACCACCATATGGGATTTATAGCTTGGCAGAGAGGGGGAGCTTGGTTTTGTTTTTGTTAAAAGTTTTAAAAGATTATGTAATTTTTTATCACCTACTTTAATAGCTATAGATTTATATCGCATAGCGATCTAGACGATAAAAGTTTAAATAATAAATTAAGTAAGTAAAAGCAATTACGGGCACTTATACAAAAAATGATTTCTAACAGTTCCGACCTCGACCTCATTCCTGTCAATATTACTCTCTTAAATTAGTCATCTATAATCATGATAAAATCCACTTTAAAAAATGTACTTGGGCCAGTTTTTCGACGACTGCAACTAATCAGCCTCAAAGACTTGATCACCGCAATCACAGATAATGTGAGGCATTGTAATTCAGCTATGTTCTCATCGACAGCGGCCGACTCAGGCTTTATAAGGCTCTAATTAAATCGGGGACTAGTTGCAGCGATTTAAGGGCTCGTACACACTACCGACTAAATCGTTTTCTACCTTTAAAAATCTAAAAAAATTCAAAACAGATATGAACGTTGTTCCCGATTTTTTTTTACTTCTTTTTTGAACAGGGAAGTATAATGATAGTTGATTAATAAGTCAATAAAAATAAATCTCAAAATTAAATTAGATAACTTAAAAAATTAATTAATCTTAATCTTCTCGAGCAGAAGAAAGATTTGGAGAAAATTACTTAAAAATTTCACAAAATTAATTCAATTTCGTAAATCGCAATCACTAAAAAATTCAAGTGCTAAGTTTAAAGTATGGGCTGTTAACAAGTGAATTTGTAATTTCTACAAACCGTTGTCAGTGGCGGTGTGGCGCCAGTGGTGGCGAACTACTCGTATATTATAAATGTTAGTCATATTTTGTTTAAAAAAAACTGATTGTAATGCGAAGTGCATATCCAGTGTGGCCCTGTAGGCCACGGAGCTATCGGCAGTCGGCACAGACAGGCGGCCAGACAGAGGCGGAGGCGCGAGGGACGCAAGCGCAGGGACAAGGTGCGCGGGGGGCAAAGGCGCTGGGGCGAAGACGTGCGCGGGGCGAAGGCGCCGGGGCTAAGGCTTGTTACGTCACCAGCCGCATCCGGGTTCGCGGCCGCCGCACGCGTCGTCTGTTACTGCAGGTGGACCACTCGCTTATAAAAACATCGTATTCCAATACGATCCAAGACGCAAATAATGTGTCATCACCTAAAACAATTGAGAAGAGAGTAGAACATCTATGCAAATGTAATATTTTACTAAAGTACATTCAATTTCACCAAACGTTAGTATGAAGCATACTTAACAGTTAATTAAGCAAAACCTTCATAGCACGTAAATATAAGATATTCATAGTAATATACTACAATGAAAAGTATTTATTTAAAATATAATGTGCACTTTATAGACAGTAATAGAAGTTTTAATATATATATAGGTAAAAATTGTCAATGATTTTACCGTCAACTTTTTTTTTATTTAATCTGTAAGTCTCGATTAAATACTGCAAAACCTGTAGGCAAAATTTTACTCGGTAGGTATTTGTATCAACTTGTTTTGAATGAAAAAAAAAAGAAGTAAAATGTGCTTGGGCCGCAAATTTCGAGCTCTGGATCCTTGGAACGACGGGCAATGACTCAACGTGGCCGTCGCTGACTCACGCGAGGATGTTGAGTTGCACTCTATTGTAATTTTTTGTTTAAATTAACCATGCCGGAACTGGTTTTCAACCTGGAAGTTTCAGATTGGTAACAAGCAATTGTTCATTTAAATGAACCAATAAATCCGCCTGATTGTACTCTATGACACTCTGGGGAAGAATACAAATCAAATGATACACCACTCTTTAAAATCAGTCAAGCCTACAAGAGGATACAGGAGGTCACAATGAAACGGACGTACGAGTCGATACATAACATAGATCCATACATGCATAAAACTTTATCTTCCTATAAGTTGATCAAAATTATAAAAATATCTAACATATAGTTAAAAGGTCAGTTTTTGTTTGTAATGGTTTAACTTTAAAAGTACTGAAACGATTTTGATTGAATGCTACTATAGGTTTTTAAATTCAAATTCGGTTTTTACTAAATAGTTTTAATATTTCGCAAATCAAATTCGGACTTTAACAAATCAATTTCAACATTTCACAAATCAAATTCGTACTTTTACAAATCAATTTCAACATTTTGTAAATTAAATTCTTACTGTTACAAACCAATTTCAACATTTTGCAAATAAAATTAGGACTTTGCACGTCAAAAAAAAAATTTAAAATCAATGTCGGACATTTACCTATCAAATATATGAAAGTTATAACCTAACCTATATATATCCTCTTATCTATCTATGAAATATGTAAAAATGTTATTATTACATAATTTCAATACCGAAATTCATTCGGGCGACGACGACAAGAGCCTTCGTATACAATGCGCCAATAGAATAGTCAAAATAAATCAGTCTATTTGTATAAATAACTTAGTTTATAAATTATACATGATCAGGAAAATATTATATGACAACCGCAGTCAAAATAAACAAACTATGAAGTGGAACCAACGAATTATGATTATACAGAGCCAAAATGGCTCTGTATAATGAACTTTAACCAGTTTAGATTACGGAATATTTATATAGCAACCAGTAGAGAACAATTTACAGTTTTAATTATTTAGATCAAGGAATTTGTTTTTTGCTATCTATGTCAACAACGAATTGAATACAAATATAGTATCTACTGCCATCTATCTATGCTTTAATTGTGCATGTAATCTTTACTACATTTATATAACAATATAAATAAATCCTGAGTTATCAAATTAAAACCGATTCACTTGTTTTTATTATGTCCTTCAGTGCAGTGTATCTTCCGTAGCGGAGATCTGCGCGGGCGCATTGCTCGGCAACGCGAGTTGGCGGGACCGTCGTTGTTGCTAGGCGAGCGGTCGCCGATGCCGGCCGGTTACCGCTCGGAAATTGTCTGAATTCTAGGCCACTGCCGCAGCTATCCGTCCCTCTCACACTCTTGATGCAGTCTGTGCTATCGATTCAATTATCAGACAGCTCCTCGGGATTGTTGCGTAGATTTGTAGTAAGTATTGGTTTATGGATTGTATTTTCAAAATACTTTAACGCTCCCTATTAGTATGGGCATTCCATTTATCATAAGATAAACTTCCTCTTCCTCTCTTACACAGAAAGTAACAAGAAATGACAGATATTTTTTTCTCGGCTTCCTAATGATGACATCGCATGTTTAGAACGCTTATAGATACTATTATAATACAATGCGGATTCAGACCTCGGATTCAGATCTTTACCTCTGACTGATGTGTAGTCATGAGAACTTATATATTTAGTAACTAGATAGTGTTATTCAGCAGATAATGTTAAAATAATTTTGAAAGGTTGGTACGTAGGTTATGCAATTAAAGCACTTACCTATGTTTCAGAAAATCTCTTTGTTCAAAATCGAATCGAAAATGTCTACTTCTTACGTTTTAGGTACGTTTTAGTTGATGTAGTGTAATGTAATTACCATATTAAAATACTCCTTGTATTTTAATATGGTAATTAATGTCTTAGTAGCAGTATCCTTTTCTTGTATATTACAAAAAATATTTATTGAATTAATGTAAGAGTTTACATTACTATCTCGCTGGTTAAAGGACGCTTAAATTTTATACAATTATATGCTGGTTTTGTTCACTGTTGGTTAGTCATGAAAATAAATAAATAAATAAAGTGGTGGGAAATCCTAAATTGAATAAATAAGTAATTGTATCAATATTATTTTTCTTCATATAACTGGCAAAATTATTATTTTATACTAAAAGGCTACGGTAATCACTTATTAGAAAGTGACTAATTAAAACCGTGTTTTATATTTGTATTGGTTTTAGTAATTTTAACTTTGTGTTTGTATGCAATTTTTTGATAAATTTATGAGCAAATAAAACGCTTTTAAAGTCTCATAAACAACGTTGCTTATTAGTTTTCTTAGATACTGTAATAATACAGTCTCTAGATATTTATCGCAATTAATCTTTTATAGTAAATAATGTAGATTATTGAAATTGGAAATGAAAAAATATAATAAAGAAAGATCAAACTTAATTTTTTCTCAATTTGCTTGTACGCTTTTTTTTCGTTTGTTAAGTATCTCAGAATATTAACATTTATGAACCGATTTAAAAAAAAAATTGAAAGAGGACATTCGCAAGTGGGTCCCATTGACAATTGAAAATTGACATATTGGTAAAAATAGGACAAGACCTGTTTGGATTTCATGGATTTATAATGAGACGTACTGCGGCTAAAATTACATAAATTTGAAGTCCATTTTGTTTTTGTTACAAAAATTAAAAAGTTTATGTTAGAATTATAAACTATAGAACATTTTGTCTGCTTCTCAGTTCTAATCTTGCTAAAACTTAACCTCTGAAGGGTGAAGCCACAAATTACAATCCTGAATCCGCCACTATCAGCCATTGTTTAGCTCAAAGAGAGTAGGAAGACAAAGAAAGGAAAATGGAATGGAAATGTAATTCTGATACCTCGGTCAACAGATGAAAGAGAAAACTATAAATACCTCTAGTTATATTGGTACTCTCTTTAAAAATACTTAGAGTCTCTCACTATATTTTCTTACTGTTCGAGGAAGATTAAATATTGTAACCAAAGAGGAAGCAATGCGTTGTGTACGAATAGATGGATTTTTCATAGCAAAACTATACAAACGTGCCATTAGACTCAATGTCTAAACTGAGATGGAAGATCGAAGAATTTCAATGTAGATTACATTTTTAAATTATATCATGTAATTTGCGTCAATAATCTGAGCTGACTGGTAATCGCTAACATCATATCGTCTCAGCACACCTTCCCACTATGAACCCAAAGTTGCTGTGGCATTTGGTAGCAATAACTATACTATTATTACATTTCATTACAACATTAGCTGCAAATAACCATGACTAAATTGAGTTTTATACATACTATGACTTAACGCAAAACTGCCCCGCACACTCTGAGAAGCTCTGAAAGTATTTCTAGCTGTAATATTTGTACTAGACTAGATGAAGAATATACCTAAAATTTTATAAAGAAGAACTGTAGAACAAACTGAAAGTCGAACGGTAACTCATAATAATACTAAAATTTTACATATTAAGTAGCATGGCAACGATAGAGATGGACCTTCGCGATATGCTAATAAGGAATAGTTTTGGAAATCATTAAGAGATAACAATGTTTTTTATATATTCCGGTCGATAAAACACCATAATTAATACACGCCAGTTTTAATAATTAATAGTTTCAAACCTCATGTGCCAGACAAGGACGTCGAATAAAATCATATTATTTCAAAACCTGAGAGAAATCAGATTGAAAGCTAATTCTTATCAGAATCACACTTGCAAAATTTTATATTATCAACTCGCATAAAAGTATGAGTACAATCAAAAAAAGTGTAACGCCATACATTAAACATGTTACTCTATTTCTTCCTTGTACATCCTTGTCTTAGCTTTTTTTTTAAAGAGAGTTGTTTTATTAGTGAGAAACGTGTATAGATGGGAGTCGTGTGATGTTTGAGATAGCGCAAATAGTTGCTAGTTTGAGGCATTCCGTGTTTTATGTCTACCGACCGGAATCTAAATCAGGCACCGGTCCAACTCGAGTGCATTTTTTTTTTGCCAACATATTGGACCGGTTACCGAAAGTCGCGCGGCATAACGGCACGGTCGAGAGTCTGATCGGTCAGTGGGAAGAGCGGGTTCCGGCTGTGCCACTTGCGGCGCCTTTCACCGAGCAAGGTCGCCCCGCGGCCGCCACTTTCTTTCCACGGCCGCGCGGAATGCGACGCCCGAATTTATTGCGATGACGTCACCCCGATCCAGTCTCTGAATAATTGTCGCTAAACTTACATTACGTGTATCGGTCACCATCTTGTGCGTGTCAATTCGAAACGTGATCCTTTATTTTAATGATAAATTTTTGTATTTGCCAGTGTCACCTAATTAAAAAAATGTTTTTTTATTTGTTACAGTTAAAATTTAGATGGAGATTTTGCCAGTGATTCATGAGAAGCGAGAAGCGCGGTTTGCATTGCAAATGATCATAATATCTCGGTGCCGCCGCGCAGGTTTTAACAAAGTGTACCTACCTCGTGCGAACACCACAGGGTCGTAGCAAGGTCGCCCGCCGAGAAATCGGCTTGCCAAACCTCTATCGGTTCCGCTTTGTTAATAAAATATGCAAGATTCTTTCAGTGGCTAATTTTTGCCAATTTTATGTTATTTTATTCTCAATAAACAAACATTTTGATTATGTCACGTCATGCAGTTAACTTGGACTTGATTAAGAAACAGAAAATATAAAAATGATTCCCGTGTCAAAATCGATTGAATTTTCATAGGATTGTTTTTCAGACAAATTATGGACGCATAACAGTATTTTTTATGGTTGAAATAATAAAATCTAAAGTATCCTATAAAAGGGTCTAAACTAACTCTAAAAGGGTATTAACACCAAGTTGCTATCAAATGATATGATTGTGATCAATATATGTTGATGATTATGATCAATATATCATTTTAACCAACTTAAAAAAAAGGAGAGGTTCTTAATTCGCTTGTATGTTTTCTGGACAACGGACATTTTCTTCTCCCATCCATACTCTTCTCTGTCAAATCCTCTTTCCCTTCCCACCTTTTTTTTTCTTGGAAAGGGGCCTTTCGCAAGTTCCGTTTAATTTTGAATGGTATTGAACCTCGGATTCATAAGATATACCGAATATTGACAATTGGTAGATCTAAGACAAGCCTTGTTTTGGTTTTAATATCTCTATTGTGTTTTGAGAAATTCGCCAACCTGGTCGATTTCCATTTATTAACAGCGTTTAATTTTTTGTGCGAATCGATTTTTTTTTTAATATCCGCAATTCTAAAGAATGCATAACCACTTCGCGATACCTACATACGTAGTTAGTTGTCTACAGAGTGTAATGTAAGGATGTGTGTAATACGTATTGTACCCCTCTTAGAACAAATAAAAACAAAAGTTTTATCAATGTTAAATATTTGGTATCACTAATTTATTTCATTAATGGATTTCATGTTAAAATTCCGAAAGGTCACTACTGTTGTAGCGAAAATGAATTATTCCTGATAATTTCCAGTTGTAGGTACTACTTCTAGGTAGTACCATTTTGTAATATATTTCTTACGATATTTATTTTCTGAGCAATGTCCACTTGATTCATTTTTTATATCCAGTAACAACGTCGAACAGTATCAGCCGTGCCTCATGAATTATTTATTTGGATGTGGATTACACTCGGAAATATTCCATGAGTATAATATATGTATGTACATATATGACTAAGAAGCTTTATATAATATGAGTGTCTATTTCCATTAGATTATGTAATATGAAACCGGATTTATAAAAAAAAAATACCGCGAAAGTGCCAAGAACTTTTAGAGTACCTGCGTAGAAGTGTCGTAGGCCAATACAAGTCCGGCAAAGGTTTTTAACTTTCGGAATGAGATAATGGTTTAACGGATAATGGTTGAGATTATTTCAACTACTTTCTCGTTTGCGTTAAAAACACTAACGCTGTTAAATTAATAAACATTACCAATAAATACCAAATTTTATACCATAATGTGCCAAGTAACCATTAATTTTAAAAAGACTAATGAGGCTTGTAAGATTTAGAATCAGAGACATCACTAATTTATAAATATTCCGCCAGCAGTTGAGCTTCTATGAGTCAAAATTTAATACGACTTCAATACTTACTACTACAAAGCAAAAGAGAATTACTAGATAGATATATTGGTTCATGATCAAAACGTTTAGATCAGTTACGATAGACTTTAGCGCATATTCCTTTTGTTTTCGGGGATAAATCCTCATGACTCAGGTTCCTGATGAATGGGTTATGACGGGTTTGTGTTCATTAAATTCACTATATATCCTAGTGTCCCTGTGGACGCAGTGTCAGCAGTAAGACTGAACTAAGAAAAGGTAATGTCACTTATTGATCTTTAACAACCCCAAAAAAAATGTTTATTAGACAAAATATGATCACAGAGACCCGTCCAGAGAGAGAGAGAGGGAGTGGAAAATTTTGGCACATGGAATACCATTACCTATCCATGGAATACCATTATTACAACGATCATTATAACGAACTACCTATAACCAAATATTACACGAAAATACATTTAGCTCTCCTAATTCTGGAATAAGTATACCATACCGCGGCTCTAACGTCATTCTGTAATATGACATATAAGCTATATCTATAGTTAGCTAAAAATAGCCGAAATGTCAAATCGCCATTTGACATTCGAAAGTGACAGTGAGAGAACGGCCCATCCGGCACGTTCCGGAACTACAAAATGCTTCTCGCGTTGGAATGTTGTTACATAAACTTAAACAAAGACAGCTAACGCAGTCACGTAAATGGATTACACAACCATTTCAAAAAAAAGTAAAACTAACACGGATAATGTTTTTCCAAAGCATTATTTTATCTTTGGGTGCATCTTTTTCCTCCTAGTCTATCTTTTAAGTATTTTTTTTATTTCGGTACCCAGTGGGTTTCAGCAAAAGTATAATAAAAGTACCGCTTTGAAGAGATTAATAAACGCACGCTAACGAGTAATAAGAGTAATAACCTTTCATATATTCTATCCGATGGAGCACTACCTTTATCGGACAGTAGCGTAATCATGATATCATTAGTGATGATCATACCATAATGATGCTACTATTGCTTGTATGTTGACAAAGCGAAATTAGAATATGGTAAAAACCATCAACAAGACACTTAAAGCTACCTATAATTGTTTTATCACACGTTAAGGTAAACTTTCACTCGTTGCGGTGTCGTGAGATAAATTGAATGGTCGTTTCTAATTCCATCATCGTTATCGCCTTCCTGCCATTTTCCCACTTGCGTAGGGTCGGCACAGGATGTACAACTCTTTATATCCTGGACTCTACTGTGGTCCATACTGTTACTGATTTTTACTATAGTTTACGGTGGCCTGCCTGACGCCAAACCTTCTCGGGAATTTCTAATTTTTGTATCATTTTTTTTAAATTATGACACCTAGTATCGATTTATCCATTATTGGCATTAAGAAGCATTACTTACATTACCCACAGCTGGACATAAGAACTGCGTACTTCGTATAATGGACCTAAATGTGAAAAAAATTCACGCATATTTAGAATGACCTGCTGCACATCCAAGAGGATGCCTTCACTCAGTCACTTTAATCAGGATATCTAGGTAAATAAATTATCTGGTTTTGACTATCAAGAGGACGCTGCTTTATTTTATTTAATAAGCTGCTACTAAACTAATGCGCTGAATCTTTCGATCAACTCGACACATCAGGTGGGATTGTGGCCCAAAGAGAAAGAAGAGCTTATAAATTATATGCTCATTGTAAAAAAAAACTCTAAAGTACGTACTTAAGTAAATTTATTTTGTCTAGATTTCGTTCCTCCATCCTGACATCTATTGGATTATTTTGTCAACAGAACAATCGAAAAGATGGTGTAAAAGTCAATTTTCCATAGATTATACGAATATGAGCAACATCCACATTTCTAAAAGACGAAATTTTATTTTCGATTTTACATTTTAGAAATACCTAATGTAGATTGATTTAAATTTCGTGGTATAATATTTTTCCAAAATATTCATTTTCAGACGTTTAAAATTAGTTAACTCAACTGCTATGACATCATATTGCACAGTCTGCAGTTATTTATTGATTAGATGGATTCAAAAGTGTCTTCCTTTAAATATATCCCCATATGATAAAAAAAATATTATGCGTAAAATTTTAGATGAGACTTTCTATAGAAATGCCTCTCCCATGATAAATGTATAAAAGAATACGGACTGGCTATTCCATAGTGACTTGATGGATATAAATAATTTTTTCCCTATTAGATTTTGATACGTAGAGGAAAACCATCCTAAAATTGATTTGAAAGTAATTTTATTAAATTTAATGTAAAGAATGCATTCTCATGTTACAATCTGTGATCAAAAAGTGTTCTTGTTCTGTGAAATTACGCGAATACTCTTTGGTGACAAGCTGGTGCAAGTAAAGTACAGTAATCGTTCATTCAATTTTTGTTTGGCAATAGCAAGTGTAAACTAAATGTGTAAATAAATGTAAATGGATTTTCCGATGCATTATGAATTGCTCTTTTTTCAATTAATTTAATCTTCGCCTTAAGAAAATAATTTTTTTCCTTTTCGTTACAGTTCAAATACATGTCATATATGTCAAACAGAAAACTTTTAAATAATGTGACGTTCCTATCATAAAAATGGAATTAACGACAAGTTCTGTAAAAAAGAATAAAAGCACAGTGTTTGATAATATTAACACTAAAACATCAATTACGTAAGTTGGCCTTGTCTTTGTATATCGTACAATAAACCAATTGTTAGTGAAATGTAAAGAATATCTCAAATTGTGGTGGTTAAGGCTGTTTCCAATTGCAGGTGCTCAAATGTCCCTGATGGATTATTTGATACGCCATCAGCCAAGAAACACTTTAGCAAATTTGGACGTGTCCAAAAGATAAAATTTGTTCCAAAAAAACAAATGTGCATTGTTGAATATGAACAACCCTCTGGTGCAGAGCAAGCAGTTCTAAATGCAGGAGCTTTTGATGGCTTCATGTTTGATGTCACTCGCACAAAGACACGAATGTATGTAATAATAATATTTGTAATTTAAATAATAGTAGCATTATTGAAGTTAGTTAGTTAGTAAGTAAGAATTGAGAGGGGAGGAAAGGAGTGGGAGAGGGAAGAGAGGTCCCCTTTCTCACTCCATTCCCATTTTACTTCAAGATGTGAAACTTCTCAAGTGGAATCATATGTTGTTCATCAACTATAATTTTGAGTTATTTATTTAGATACATATCACTGTTTCATGACAGAATGAATATCACTAGTTTTTTACAGTAAAGTTAATGCGAATTTTTTTTACACATACCTGTGTAGATAATTTTGCATAAACCTACACAATTATAATAATGTTGTCTTTCTGGTGTCGAGCAGAAAGCATAAGAAGGATGACGATCCTGAGTGGCTACCAGATCCAGAACTTGAGAAGGAACTCTTGGCTATGAGAGGAGGTCCTTCATATAGGGTACCAAGACAAAAAGGTAAAGTACGACTATTGTATAATTTATAAATAAAATGTAATTCTCAGTGTCCACTTACCATTAGCATATAAAGTGAGAGAATAAGCAGGGATTTGAATTGATGATAAGTGATCCATATTATGTCAATAACCCATAATGTGCTATTACCCATTTGCCTTATTCTACATATTAAACAACAGGAGCACACTACTAAATTGTTATGACACTTGATACATTACTCTGTTTTGTGTTTTAAATTACTCCACAGTTTCATACTTGTTTTTCTATGTTACAACTACACACCATAAAAAAGTCTTGTTTAGATTTCTAAGTCTAAAGTTATGTAATGTATAAATGTATAAAAATAAAGTTTGTAAACTACTAAGAGACAAAAATGTTTTCAATTGTTTACCAGTGACATTAATAGAAAAGGGCGAAAAATTAGCTGAGACTACTTTTTTTTTCAGTTTGATAACATGTTTGATGTCCATAGACATTGAAATGGTTTGTTTTGAGTTGGTTTTATGTCATTTATTTATTATTGATAATTTTTTTTAGCAATGGAAATAGATTCTATTGTAAGAAATGTCAAAACTCCATCCTCAAGAGCATCAAGAATGCCTATTAGAAAGACTGTTGCTGTATTAAGACCAAAACACAAAATGTGAGTATGTTTTATTTGTTAATTATCTATTTATGGGAGTAACAAGAACAAGTTTACAATGATGAATGTAGAATTTACAGTAAATGTAATATGTATGTGCTTTTTATATATTTCTTAAAAACTTTTAATTCATTATGATTGGTCATCCAATCTATACTATTAATATTTTCACTGTAATAATAATATATCTGATTGTTTGTTCTGGATAAACTCAAAAATTATTGAATCAATTTTAAAAATTCTTTCACCAATAGAAAGCTATAGATTTTTACTTATGTCTTTATCTACCCAAGTGAATAATTGAAGGGTATCTAGTGTTAGATAAACCAACTAAGTTATCAATTATCAAAATACATAAATTTTTAAAATTAATGACCAGGATTCTTGTATATAGTTATTAATTTATAAACATAATTGTTTATTACAATTTCTATTATAACAGAAATGCCCCACCAACTTCAGTAGAGACACCAGCAATGATAACAGCTGCCACAACAACTTTAAGCACATTGGAAGCAGCAGTTGAATTGCATCAGCTTAGGTCCAGAGTCTCCATGTCTGCAGATGAAAAGTGGAGAACACTAGATGCTAGAGACAGGTTATGTTTGTTACTATGAGTCAGTACTCATGGTACAACTTTAGAATTAATAAGGTTCAGTAACCTTATTAATTCTAAAGTTGTACCATGACTGGATGATATAAATTATTTTTAATTCTTTAATAATGCTTAAAATAGTTTTGAAATGTTTTTAACACGTTCTCTGCTAACGCAGTCAGTGCTGACCGTCAGTGAAGTTTCCCTTTAGACCTATTAAAAATCATAAATCTGTTTAAAATTTTTCAAAAACCAACATGATATGGAAAATCTTGGATAAGGAAAGGCCACGCGGCTCAATTAATATGAGATTTAGTTTTACAGCACTGCCCAACAGCCTGTAAGAACGAAACGAAAACCCTCGTAAAATGCGTTTATCACTGACTGACACGGCCTGGACAGGAAACTGCGTTTTTTTTTCTCGGCATAGAACGTGTTAATTAAATTGGCAGATCCATAGTATAAGCACACAGAACTTCTTGGTTATATGGGTGTCCAGAAATTGTATGTCCAACAGAAGACTACAGATTCCATGATGGAAAATTAAAACCAAATTACCTATATGCAAAGTTGCTTACATAGGACACTTGAGGACTTCAAAGTGCTTATTTAGAATCTTTTTTGTGGCAAATACATTTGCTAAATTAAAAATTTTACAAGAGAAGAAAAGTCTTTTGGAACAGAAAATAGAATCACAGTTAATTTAGGCTTAGTTTAAAAAAATATAAAATCCATTGAAGGCTTTTTGAAAAAAAAAAATGTACATCCACACCATATTTGGATATAGGTAATAATTGGGTTATTACTTGGGTACAATATTACTTGGGTTAAATCTTCATATTTTTAGCCAAGGAATCTGTGATATTTCATTGTACACATCATTTCCCAACATCTCAGTATGTATCCCGATGACCACAAATACCTCTTTCTGTTATATAAACTGTTTATTCTTTTTGATTGAAAAATAATTTTATATTCCTATCAATATACAAAATGAATTTGGTTTATTATTATCAGGATATTACGTAGTTGGGGCGGTGCTGGATCTAGGGTCAAAGTTGGCGGGGCCACAATTGGCACCTGTCCAGATATGTGCCCTGAGAAAGAGTTATTACATCGTCAAGCTGAACATCAGGTGCGAGATTTAGAATTTATTACTTTTAGAAATTGAAAAAACTATAGTTAATTTTAATTCCTATAATTTCATTGTAATTAAGGAAGTAAATAAGAAAATGGTTCTTTTGATATTAGGTAATCATATCATCATTAAACACTTCAACAACAAATAGAATTGCAGGCCCAGCGCCAAAATGTATTTAGGACATGGAGGAGTTAGATAAAGGAAAGGAGATGAAAGGAGAATTAGGGCGCCAACACATTTACCACTTTTCACTTGTAATGCAGAAGTGAAAATAAAAGTATCCTTGAAGATTTTCTCAAATTTAGGTGTATAGGGAAGTCTTTAAGCCTCTACGCAAAGTTTCTGAAAGGTCAATCATCAATTTAAATTAAGATTAATCTAGATATTATAAATTAATTTCAATAATTTTAAATAACTATTTTTTTTATAAAATTTGGGTTGTTAGAATGCCTGCTTGCAATTAATCTGATACTGATTACACGTCGTGGTCAAATTGACAGGAGTGTTAGTTGAATAACAGTTTGACAAGTCTTTCTGAAACCGGACATTAGAAAATTATACCATAAAACGTTACAGGTGATGACATTAGAGACGGCGGCGGACTCCGATGGACAGTTGGAGCCGTGGCGCGCGGTGAAGCAGTACAGCCGCAGCTCCGCCGACCAGGAGATACCGATGTGCTACGAGCTCAGACCCGCGCACGTACTCACCAGGACCTGCGCGTACCTGCTCAACGCGATCGCTGATACTGATCGTCAGGTAAGCTCATTGTTTGTTGGAAAACAAAAAGTACATTAGAATCTCCTTTTTTTGTATTATACAAGAAACTGGCTAATGTACACCATAAGCCACAATTATGATATAGTTCGAGGCACAAAAGTGAAATCTGTGGAGAATCTTCTCGATGAAGTGTGTCTCGTAAAAGTACAGTCTAACATCGACATAATGACGACTCGACAAGATGCATCTAAACTATTAAGATAAACTTGATGAACGAACAGAAAAACCTTTATCAACATTAAAAATAAAAAAAGATTAGTATTTATTCTATACAAATAAAGTGGTGGAAATCAGTTTTCAATATATCAGGTTGGCAACCTATAAACCCGCCATCTCACAGTACAAGATTATTTTATTTTTTAAAGAACTAAATACAATTATTTCTCAATAATGTAAG
>DWLR01002076.1:0-16339 GCA_018246295.1 Papilio alexanor hazarajatica
AAAAAACAATTGAGCAAATAAAAATAATGCCAGTTGCAATTATAAACTATACATAATTTTATGAAAGTTAACTGCAAATCAAAATCGTATTTTTGATCACACTGACCATTAAAATATATATACTATATTTATCGAAATACAGTTTCATGTAACTTACAAATGCACAAATAATATCTGTAAATATTTTTATAAATGAGCAAAATCAAATAGGATATAAGTGCCTCTTCATACAAGCGTAAACTGAGCACAATGTAAACAGGTATGTAGCAGCTCTCTTGAAGAAAACATATTTACAACAATTAATTTAGTTACTTATTTTTTTTAAACAGCTCAACAAGTTGTATGTAGATATAAAAGTAAAAATTACATTTTAATAATTTTGCACAATTTCTACATAACCTCGATAATAAATTGATCTGTTTTTATTTCATTATCATCTAGAGGAATGTTTCTATAAAAAGGAGGAAAATAAAAAATAACCTAATGTTAGGTTAGGAAGTGACCTGTGGGGTTAGGTTGGATGTGGTCCAAATAAATTTATTATTGAGGTAAATTTTCTTATATTCTATGTACAAATATCTACGATAGTAAATGTTAAAGTTATTTTGCAAAGATCACATAGTCAAGGTTTATTCCGTTACAAATCCCAGAAGATATATTGTTATTGAGTTGTAAATCCTAACGTCTTTTGGGAAAATCACAAATTACTTAGTATCGAGGTCTCCCAGTGTAAAGATTATACTCTATATTATGCAAATAATAAAATATAACTCGTATTTGGACTCTAGCTGTATTAGAGTGTTTCAAATATTCAAGGCCTCTGAGCAGTATAACTCTTACATTGCATACAAAACACTATCTAAAGGCAATTCGGTTGTTTGATACCTTCGTAACACATAACTATAGTCTATACAACTGTTCGACATTAGTGATAAGGAGCATGACAGGCCTTTCGACAGACAATTTTTAGAATGCTGTTTTAAAATATCAAAATTAGGAATAAAAACATTCTATACTTATAAAGACACAGTTTAATAGATTTCTCGCCATTAGAAATTTACGTAGTTTTCGACTCGATTCATATATTATAAACAATTATGTTTTGTTGTGCCTATCGTACCTACGTCACATCTCGACGTCAACAACCTTATATCTAAGCTTATGTCTTTGGTACGACAACATCTAACTTAACGACTAGTCCGTGTTTAAATTAAAATTAAATGATAATTATCATTTGACTTAGGAACAAAGAGTAATTTCAAAATTAAGGGAATTAATTCATATTTTCCAGGCTCAAAAGAACATCGAATGGCCTCAGTTGGAAAACACTAAATGAGGAACCCGTAAATAATTCGAACTTGTCTTTTTTCACAAAAATCAGACGAAAATTGATATTCCAAATATGATTTAATTCTCAAAGTGCCTAAAGAAGTTTAATCAGTAGTGATAATTTGAATATATTAAATTCCGATACATAAAAATAAAAAAGTAGATTTCATAAAATCATATGAGTTTACTCTTCAAAATCAGGATCCGAATCAAGAAAAATGATGTATCCAAAAAAAAAAAATTATGAAATATAGCTTGTTTTGTAAATACAATCAGGCTTTAAATATGCTTAAAACTAACTGAGGAATAAAATTAACATTAAATTTGTTTTTCATTAAAAATAATGGAATATTTAAATGCATTCGCTAAAATAAATGCTGTCTAATGCAACACTTCTCCAGACAAAACATACTCACGACGTCGCTCAATGCGGTAGTCAGATAGAGAAGACAAGACAGTGGGTAAATCCACTACTATCCATATTTTATTTAGATCTATATGAAAGTTCCTTGGGATGTGTAGTGTTGTAAATAGATGAATAACTACTCGACTTTCTAGGCTATATATCATTTTAAATAATATACATTTTTAATATACTCAAAAGTATCTATATCAACTACAATCGAATTGTAAAGTATCGTAATATAAAAAAAAACACACCATTCGTCTAAAGTGGTTGACAGAACAATGTCGAAGAATTGACAGATATAGATAGATTGCCACAATAATTCTACCGCTCCATCCGCATTTCTGCACAAATCCCTACAGTTCCGTGCACAAACCATAAAAATATGTTTCTTTATTTTCATTCAAAATAAACTTTTCCTCATTCAGAGTTATTATATTGAGATGTCTATAAATAAAAAGTATAAATTAGGCTTAAAATATTTGGTAAAAGTATTTTTTGGTAATATATTTAATAAAGAATATTTTTTTAAAACAACAAACTATCTAAAATGAAAAATAAAACTCTTTGAAGATATAAAAATTGCCAAGTGCAAGATTTTTATAATGGAACATATATGTATAAATATGTCTAACTTGAATAAAGAAATAAACATACATAGCTAAAGTAATTTGGTACCTTGACTAAAATCAAATATATAAATGAACAACTGCTGCCGGCGCCTCGTACGCGTTGGTTTATTATATTCGTTCATATGATTCTCATACCAGATAACGCATAAAAATGTTCAAACATAAACTTTATCATAACTACCGATACCTTAAATGCAAAATTTCGTGTAATTGCTCAGAAAACATTCAAAATCATTTCCCAGTATACACATAAATTATTAGGTTTACATACAAGAGCGGAAAAGCCCGAGAACATTAATTTGGTAAGTGGTTTTATGAGGATATGAGCCTCACAACAAATGAACAAATAAATGCCACGTAAACTGTATGAGGCACACAGAAGCAGTCATTACATATATATTTCCGACCCGACATTTTGTGGCACTGCATGTTTCTCAAAATATCAGTTTAAAAATGGATGTTGCTGATTTTTCTTGTCTTGTAAAAACTTTTTAAACTTCAATATAAAATGATGTATGGAATGTTGTTTCAGACAATTACAACTGAAGCCACCTTTACAACGCGTTGCCAAGGTACGCCTTATACATCTTGGATTGCAATTTATAAATAAAATATTCTATCAGATCTAAAATTAATATCAAAATTAATATCTGAGTGTGAACTCGAATAACACAATAATGGCAAGATTTCGACATTTTTACCTAAAAATGTATATTAATATCCTTAAACATATTTGTCGTATGAGACATGTAAAAGAAAACCAAGAAATTCCCTTCGTTTCAAGCCGTCCTTTTATGAGAAATATTTTTGGATACAGCTTCAGAACATCATTATATGTGTTTTGCTGGTTTTGATTGTACATGACTCATACATGTTTCTATGATTTGTGTATGCTTTGGCTTCTTCTAATGTTCTCTTGGATCTATTATCACAAGCTTTAGTGATTTTGGTGACATCACAGAATCGACCACAGAAAAAAAACCCAATTTTAAACCTTATGTTACGCAGACAGTATGAACATACGGCTATTGACATCTAAAAACATCAAATTAAGTCGAGAAATAAAAAAATATAGTATGCGGCCATAAATATTGCAGGACATGCGCGCTATTTATTGCCGCTTACTATAGTTGTTTGTGTATCTTAATACTATCAAGTGAGATAGGGAGTCCGCACCATTATCACAAAAATATATAAATAAAATAAGCAAGTTATGGGAGTTCCCACCATATCGCGTGGTCGCCGCAGTTTACTGAGGGTCGGCGGCAGTTGTTTCGTTGCGTAGAATTCGCGGCAGTTCGCCGGCGCCCAGCCGGATGCCGTACGGTCGCAGGTGGTATATCAGGTAGTCCAGTACATACATCTCCTCGGGGCTCACATAGTGGAATGACACCGCGTGATCCGAACAGCAGTCTAGGCCCTGGAATAAAAAGAAATTAACTTCAACCCATCGGTAATAAAACACTTCTCACTAAAAATATCAGCTGATACATGAATTACTAAAAAAAAGTCTTTGACTGGTTTGTCTTCAAAAATATATATAATACACCTCCACGTGCCCCCTTACATTCTACCATTAAAATATTGCTTAAAAAGATAATGTAGCCGAGAAGTTTCTGGTCCTTCGAGCCGGTTTTTCAATAACATTATTAATAACTAACCAATAAAATAGACATCATGTCAAAGTTTCGTACCTCATCCGAGGGATAGTAGATGTACTGCCAGTACCAGAAGTTCTTGTCCTTGTTGGGAAACAGGTGGTGTTTGGGCACGAAGGGGAAGAACCGGCCGCGCTTTTGCGAGTCGCGTGAATCCATCGCCTTCACGCCAATGTGCTCCAGACAAATACCTACGGATGTAGTAAAAAAAATCAATATCGCGTACGACTTACCCTAACGGGTAGACAGGTAGATATAATAAGACTCGCTTTGCTGCAGCTTATCTCAAAAATGTTTCAATTTGATTCGTTATATTTTGGTTAATTAACACAATATATCCGATTCAACATCCGCTTAGTAATTGCATGATGAGATAAAAATGTTCCGCTCGAGCTATACGATGCAGCGACACTGTCTCCTCTGATATTAATCATCCATAGCACGCATCCTTTCATATAAAAACACAGCTTAATTGATCCTGTTTCCTCTAGTGCTACGCTTCGTGAACCAATGATTATGATTGGTGGATATGAAACGCATCCATAGCACATGTTTGGTGAATAATATTTTAACATCTTCAAATTTGTGTAAATGTTCCTTTTTTAAGGGATAAGAAATATCAAAAGCTTCATTTACACTATCGGTTGCCATGATAATATTGACAATAATTTGTTGGCACGTGTAATATCGATATTAATATACGCAGACTCAAATAAAAAAAATAGATAGGAAAATTAGAAACAAGCGCATGCGAAGTCGGGGGACACACCTAGTTTTATTTATGTCATTTATAGCCACGTTACGGCTCATAACAAGTCCAATAAACCGAAACAATTTAAGTTTATCAATATGTAAATTTTTGGTATATCAGTATTTAGATTTGGTATTAGAAATCCAAGGCTCAATAACATGAAAAATTAAATGGGGCGCACTTGCGAATGTTCCTTTCCATCAAAAAAATAAAAACTGAAATCCGTTCATAAATAACGAAATTTTACGGTAACGTAAAAAAATAAAACGAAACTGAGAAACTCGTATTTTTTTTAACTCTATTAAAAAGCACGGTAAAGCTTTGTTTAAGAGGTAGTGTTCTGTTCATTTGGTTTAGTTTGCATCGCGGCGACGTTGTATTGTGTGTGGTTACCCATCTCGGCGTCCTCGGCGCCGTGGTCGGAGGACTTGCAGAGGTGCGGCGCGGGCAGGCCGCGGCGCACGAAGCGCTCGAGCGCGCCGCGGCTCAGCACGTAGCCCGCGCCGCCGCTCATGTACCCCTGCAACGTACTCTTCTTCAATACTCACTTGTTCGTTTCGCTAGTAGTCTCTAGGAACACATTCTTTAGTCTCAAACAAATAGAGTAGTACAGAAGTTTATTTTTTTAATTAGGAAATTGTATAAGTAAAAGTAAAAGATCGTTTACGACAATTACAGTAGCAGAGCTGCACGTTTTCAGTTCAAAAAAAAAATCACCACTAGAAATATACCGAACAACCTAGCCAAAATATTTTAAGTTTTCTAGAGAACGATGTTGAGGCGAATTGCGAATTTAATAATTTTATTACTAACCTGAGATGTGAAGGGCTTGAACCGGCAGCCAAAGTACATGGGCTCCTTGCTGTCGTAGTCGGCCAGCATGTAGCGGAGATTCTCTACCACCACGTATCTGGCGAATGTCAATACAGTTACAGACAAGGCCATGCTTTAGTAGTAGAGGTTCCAGCTCTCTAAGCTGTCATCCTAAATCGTCGGCTTTTCAGCTTGGCCTTTAGAATGACAAGTTAGAAAGATTTATTAGGGAAGTCATATTTCGTATTGTATAAACTCTTTGTTTACACAAAATTACTGCCCAGTTGCAACAATTAACGGTAAGAAATGTATTAATTCAATTACTGTCTTTTTCATTTACGTTCCTTTTTTATATATATATATTTGATTCGCTCACGACAGTCACCAAAGGCGGAATGTAATTTTATATTTGTTAATTTAAATTCGTTGACGCGAAATTGTTAGATTTTTATTAACACGTGTTGAAACCTATGTTCGTAAATATGTTACCGGTATCATTAATGTATCACTTAGCAACTTAATGCTGTTAAAAATTTTAATTTTGTTTATAAACTAATATAAGAACTTAATTAGTAAAGTTATTAATAAGTACATTTTAAAACCAAACATTTTCAATTGTTTCCAGATATTTCAGAGTCGATGTTGGTTATATATAATTATGTCAAAATTTCCGTGTATTCCTTGAAGAAATAATAAAATCGAACAGTGCGCAGTGTACATCCCGTGGTAATAATATTCTCATATAATTCGGTGGTGATGTATTTCTTAGCGTTGAGATAAGAAAACAATGGTTTGTTTATCGATCAGGGCCGAGTCGAATCTTTGAATCGACGAGTGTTTGTCATGCTAATGTCTTTTGTGAAGATCAAAATATGAAACGCTGTCACAGCAAATGTACTCCGTGGTGACACTGTATAAGATATTGGTATTTGACTTTTAATTTCTCAAGGATCTTTAGCATCACTTGAACTCCATGTCCGGTTTGATTTGAAAATATCATAAACAGAAACCCGAATATTTAGAAATGTATTTTCTTTTGCTTGTGCGTGAAGCGAGTGTATCCGAAAATTATCTTTACCTATATTTACCTAAATTTACCTATATTTACCTAAATTTACCTATATTTACCTACATTTACCTATATTTACCTAAATTTACCTATATTTACTACTGCTTCTCGCGGCATTTTCAAACTGACGCTTGTTGAAGAAAAAAAAGCGTACTGTTTTTCTTAAAGGCCAGCAATGGACCTGCAATTCCACTGGTGCTGTGGTAGTTTTTTAGGATACTAAGGCGCACAAGCAGCTAAACTTGAAGTTAAGTGATCACTGCAGCCCATGAGCACACAGGTTCACTTGTACAAATATCTATGTAACTCACGTATCATCATCGGCCTTGAGGAACCAGTCGGCGTCCCTCCGGTGGTGCTCGTACACGTATCGGAAGGCGGCCTTGGTCTTGGCCCAGAGATGGTCGCGCCCCTCCTCCACTGGTAGCTTCACCGCTGGCAGTGAGCTGTCTGACAAACCAAAATAAATCTTGTTACCAATACAACAAAGATTATTATAACTGAATTACTAGTGACAAAATTGTCACAATAAACTTTCTATCATCTATTCTAAAAATAAACTTATAAGTTGTTTATTTTTACTTAAAAAATTAAAATTTAAAGTGATTCGATTGTCAATAATTTCTAAAAACTGCTTCTGTCCAACACTTACTACAATTTAAAGAAGTCATATATCCCCATATCTATACCGTACCAATCATATCATATACCGCATCCAATCCAAGCAAGCAATGCAATAAAAAGGAAGCAATAATTAAAGCTGCTTTTGCGGCGACAGTATACAAAAATCCACTTGTTATGTGACAATGGCGACAAAGCCACGTCCCATTCCGTCCTCATCCAATGGCCTCCCGTAACCATAATTAGACTTTCTGTTCTACTTACAATATGCGACCTATAAAATAATTTTTTTGTAGAAGGTAGCAGGCGAGCAAACGGTACATCTGATAAGTAGGTGAACGTTAACCAGACATACGCTACGAGCAAATGAGTTGCGTTTCCTGCCTTGGAGAGGCAGAAAAGCGGAAAAATAGTTAAAAAGATATTTCCTTTTCCTATCGATCCCCTTCCCCGTCGAAGCCTCTACCTTTTCCCGATTTTTCTTCAACTCATCAGAAGGAACGCAGAATACTTCACGCCTGTCGCCTGTTGCTGTTGTGGCCCGACCTGAATAAAGTATGTGATCGTATTAACGTCTAAACTGACCTTCAACTGTGCTCATAAAGAGTAGCTTATTGCATCGCTTGCCCCACGTGGCCTTAACGTGCGCTGCCTTCTTCTTGTGGTTGCTGGGCTGCGTCATCACCCAGCACAGCACGCGCACCTTCCGCGACAACTCTTCGGCCACTGATCGGTCCTCATCCCTATGCACCGGTTCTTCGCTCCCGTGCTCTATCACACTGGGTAAGGGATGCTTGTCAAGATCGCGTGCCGCCTCTCTACAATCAGATTTACGATTTTACACATATAGGTAGCCTCCTTTTGGTTAAGAGAAATTTCTTAGCGTAAAGGTAATTTATTTTTTGCATATAGAAAAATAATTTTTATAAAGTATTTGATCAGGCCATTCCAAGTAACAGATGTTAATAAAATTGGTTAGTTTTGTTAAACAAAGAAACCGATTAAATATAATAACAACTAAAACAATACATGCAGTTAATAGCAGTGAAATTATAGCTATTGTTGAATTAAAAATTATAGCCGGCGTAATTAAAGCTATGTGCACATTAAATACTTCAAGCTTCACGACGATATAAATTACAATAAATTAAAAAAATTATAGAATTCAACTGAGAATAGGTTTATTTGTAGGATGTTCCATAACTAGAATATTTCACGGAAAGCGCGATATATTAAATGGCAAACTGCTTACTCGAATGGTTATATCGCTGGAGTTTGACAAACTAGAGCGTGGCGTTCATGCACAAAAATAACCCACTACTAACGTCCCGTCCCCATGTTTCATTTTAACATATTATAACCGAAATATAAAAATATATCTATAATATTATATACTGGAAGAACACTACCAGATGATGAGAGATGGTAAAGGGGATCCTTTGGGTGCTAGAAACTTAAATGTTTTTGACGCTAGTGCGTAAAACTTAACACACAAGGGCGACAGTTCTGTTTTTCCCGTAAAGAGACATGACGTAAGATTCATTGAGACGTTTGTTTTTTTGTTTGTTGTTAAAGTTGGGCAGCGGACTTCGTTTCTTATACAGCACAATAACAAAGACTACATATAAACAAAAGTAAATGGTAATTACTTCTAATTTATGGCAATTAAACGTGAAAATTGCTAATTATGATTATTTAGTCGTGGATGAAAGTGCACGAAACGACAAAAACATTATTGTAAAGGCTTAGTAATGGAGTTTTGGGTTTGTACCAATGATATTTCAAGAATAGCTCTCTATTCCAACATTGGGGACCAAATAAATTCATTGACAATGTCTTTAAATTTAAGATCGCTTTAATTGTTATTAACGTACATAGTATAATTTTTTTTGTCTTATACTTTAATTCCCGAAGAGGGTTGGAGTCAGGCAGGCGGTCGACTATAAAATCTATAGCCAAAGCCAATCACAGTATGGACTGCAGTAGAGTCCAGGAGATATGGAAGAGCAGTAACTGCACCGTCCCTAGGTAGGTGGCGAAAGGAGAGGGAGATGATGATGTAATTTTTTTGTACGTATGTAAACGGTTCGCCGCTAAACCGATTTTAATGTTTTCTGTGTATGTTTAAGCGGTTCTTTGGTCGGTTTTATTTAAAATTGTACACTATTGGTCGCGCTTCCATTAGGTTCCCAAAAGCATATTTGTAATTTACGAACAAATAACGAAAACACCTTAGCTGAACGCACTAATATTAGGCAAACCACCGTCTATGCAAAACAACGTCTGCTGAAACCTTAAGTTTTTATATAAATATCAAATCCAAATTCGCGTGAAAAACGTTAAGGCGACAAAAGGTAATATACTGAGGCAACAGATGTGCAAACATTTAATTAAATAGCTTATCATGTAAATGAATTCATGGCTGGGACATAAAATGAATATTTTTTTGAAATGTCAGTCATTTACAGAACCTTTACGATAACTACATACATACATACTAAATATTTCTTGTTCTTATCGACAAAACAATGTCAACTGTTTGAAATACATTGTACCGACTATTATGTATTTCGAATAATATATACAGAGATAAAAAAAACAAAAAATTATATATATTAAGAAATGAGTACTTGACGGCTTTTTATTGCGATAACTTTAGGTACCTTACTAACTCTACATAAGACCATATGTTCAATTTGTAAAAACCTTTACATTTATGAAACTAGTTACAGGGCCGTTATCTTCCAACCTTTGCCTGCACTGCCCTAGGGCACACTGAAATCTGTGAACCTGTTTCAAATTATTGTTACCTCTCAATATGGCCTGATAGCCGAAAAACAGTTATTATCTCTCTAAATATTTTTGTTTAGTATTTCAGGTTAAAAAAAGATAAACGAATCAGTAGATCGTTTAGGGCTCCCGTGATAATGAGGCCCCTGGGCTCTTTGTTCCCTTATGGTAAGGACGATAATACTACTAAAAAACTAGTGCTTGAGTGCAGCATCTGAGAGCTCCTAATCATTTGTAAAAGCCCGGTCCAGTGTTAGGGTTACATTTCTGTCGATTTGCACTTTTATGGTTAACTTGTGTGTACGAAATAAAATAATACATGTCATTTAGTTTAATTTTATAAGTCTCTGTTATTTGATAATGATGTTCTACAAAAGTTATGTGCGGAAAACAAAATAGGTGGTGCATTTGGTCAGCAGCAGATCTGCAACTACGCGCAGATTTTAATACCCATTGAACCCAGTACCCGAGTAAATACCTTATATAAGTCCCGAGGAGGGTTGGTGTTAAACTATAGCCAAAACCAATAACACTATGGACTACAGTAGACTACAGTCGGTACATACTACCGACCCCATGCAAGTGAGAAAAGGGCAGGGTGATGATGTGGGAGATGTCTTTTCTTATTTTTATTACACTTAGACTTTTGTAACATTTTTTTAACAAAGTTTACAATTTACAATAGTCCGTTTCATTCGGAGCTGAAACCCCCAAGATACCTGAAGTAACAGTATTTTATCGTTATTTTATAAAACGTTTCGTAGGGGTTTACTAATTTCTAACGCGGTACACCGCCAGCATTTGGCGATTGTGAAGGTTTTTCGTGGTTTTAAATTTCTATAATATAAACATTTCGTAACTTTTAATCGACATTTTATTCGATATTTTATATGACAACACGGTTGATTTTGAAAACAATTGTTGGAAAAAATACATGACAAAAACATATATTTGCAAGCAACAAATTTAACACTCATCCACACAATTTATACCAAAAGCTATTGAATTTGATCGCATAAAGCCATGCAAAGACACACTCATATACTATATGTTACCTGTTCGTAGGAGTGTACCAAGCGACCTCCCTCGTGAATCCAGAGGAGGTTAACAGTATATACGCGAAACTAAACCCGGCAGAGATCCCAATCACCAATGTTAGCACAAAACGCCGACCCATCACCCGTCCCTCGGCCTGCACAAGAGCGTACATCGCGCTTTACAACAAGGAGTTTCAACTTGTGGCAAAACAAATCATGAAACTTAAAAAAAATACAAATAAATATAACTGGAGGGGATAACGCGTGCAGTGTGCTCGCATTGGCAAATCGCCACACAATGCATTCATGTATTGGTAACGTTGTGGGTACGATTTTTGATGCACTGATGTTATGATCTGCGAAAGTTTCGTTTTATATACTCGTAATAAGCAGGTCTTTATCCGTCGTCACATTAACTTCGCACTGTGCGGTCATTACAAAGAGTTAAATGGCTTAAAGTATTTAAAACAAGTTGATACCAGCTTAACCTAAAGACAAAGACATTTTTTGTATCTAAAATACATATATAAATACATACAAACGCACAAAATGGCGCAAGATTCATGGCTACGAAGTTAAGACGAATTCCATCTGTTAACATTTCTCTTCTTCCTCTCTACAACACTTCACTCGCCTCGAGTCGTCATTGAAGTAGATTTATCTAACTCGACACTTCATTTTTACTAAATGCTCAAATTACATTTGCCATTTTCGTGCGTTAGTAACACCGATCTCACACTCTACGCGTATTTAGGTGCGTTTAGGTTGATATTAAGCGAGGATTTGTATCGACAAGAAACCCCTCAACGTTCACACTTCATAGACAGTCGCTCAAAGAATATTCTATATATATATTTTTCCCTATTTTGACCTTCATGCAATAAAACCATTTATCGGATAATCGCAAGACTGTAATATTTATGTGGTCGATTTTTATTGTCACATGGAAGAAATTGAGAAAGGGCACACTTGATGGCAAGTGAGTGTCGTCCATAAACGATCACGAAAGAGTAATAGTTAATTTAAAAACCCAACTTCTCTTTTATATTTCACAACACACTTTTGCAAGAAAGTAAAAATATTTGTATTAAAAAAATGGTACTAGAAAATAACAAAATGAATTTTATTTTCAATTTGCAAGATTTTATATGAAACCAAAATATGTTATTATATTACACCGAAAGTTTTAGTTAAATCAAATATAAGAATTTATTTTGCTAGGCCAATCGTAAAGAAATAATTTAAATAAACTTTTCGATTCGACAAAATTTAACTTAATTATTTCATTTTATAAAACTTTTTGAAAATAATTAATATGTGCAAAGAACGAACTATATCGAAAATAAACGAACCAGATCGATTACAAATCGTTAAAAAAATTAAGACGCACAAACAATATCGTTACGAGATCCTACGAAACAATCAATTTTTTAACACTTACTAAGTAGGCAGAACGCATGGTCACCACTTTTGGCAATGTTAACCAGAGCAATAGCAGCGGCGTACGAACCACTAGTGATGTCATGTGTGGCTTTGTTTGTATACTTTATAAATTGTTTGTTGATTTATCAACGCGCTTCGCATTCGTTCGGCTCCAATTGCAAATCTTCGCGAAGTAAGCTCGAGCACATGACGCTCGATTCTTTGTAATTCTTAGAGCAACATCTTCAATAATTTCAAAGTGTTTTTGGTTTTCAACAAGGAAATAATTTATATTTTTATTTATTCAATGCGGGGGAGGCAATTGCTATTATTCTTTATGCTTTTTTTTATAGAACAAGGGGACAAACTAGCAACGAGTCGCTCAAAAGAGTGATCACCGTCGCCCTGAACATCTGCAACATCAGAGGAACCGCAGATGCGTTGCCGGCCTTTTAGGAAGGAGTACGCTCTTTTCTTGAAGGACCCTAAGTCGTATTACTTTGGATCTGATGGGTTTCTCTTCAAGATAACTCTTATTGCCCGACCGGTAATCTTTTTTGCGCGTATGTAAGTAGGTTGCATTATGATCACCTGTAGCCTAAACAGTTTGACCGATTTTCAAGAATGAGGTGTCTTTCGCTTTCTATACCTACCCGAGAGTGTCACAGGGGTAGGTACAGTCAATGGGGCCCATTGTTTCTTTTTTTTATTTATTTATTGTCGTTTTGCCGAAGTGGTATAACGAAACATTGATTCTAAACGAGACCAGA
The DNA here is from genome assembly GCA_018246295.1 of Papilio alexanor hazarajatica. Lineage (NCBI taxonomy): Eukaryota > Metazoa > Arthropoda > Insecta > Lepidoptera > Papilionidae > Papilio > Papilio alexanor. Next base: position 13,299 of record DWLR01002076.1, read on the forward strand.
AATTACACGACAGATGTATGGTCCAAAAAAATGGTGTGACGAAAAAGGTACGGTACGCGAAAAAAAGAGAGAAGAAATAAAAGTATGTGGCATGTGAATTTAAAGACGCAAGTGTTTTTATTCAGTTGGTTTTTATTAATAAAGTAGCCATAGTAAAAACAAATCTCCGTCTAACATTGCTTTCAATTTAACTCGTATTCATGAACACTATTCGACCATTTTTGGTGCATGCTATTGAAGAGCTAGAGTGTTTCCAATTTATTTGACGCGGGCAATTACTGACACACTTGCGGCAACACCTCGCCAATTGGATCGCGGCCTGATACTGCAACCCGTTTATATCATATATTTATTTATAAAAATCAAAGCACATATTGGAATTCCAATTGATTGAAGAGGTCAATCAACTGGAATTCCAATATGTCCTAGATACTAAATGCATCTGTTTTCTGTTTTAAGAACAGTAAATGTTTTCATAAGTTACAAATTTTTATAGCGACAGTAATTTACTTTGTTGTTTCTTTGTTTTTGATTTGTCAAGTTGATAAAACTACCGTTTAAATTGGAAGGAAAAGACCATAAGAGAACTTAAAAAACACCTTGCAAGTGAAGGAGCAGGTGTTTTACTTGAAGGTTAAAATGATTATCGACAACACTAGAGGAGCTTCCAATAGATATTTCAACCACAAATGTATTTGTGCTTTATGAGAATCGTCTGCCGAGATCACCACAAAGTAGGTGCTACACTTTATTCCAAATCAAGACCTAAACTTTGTAAACAAATAAACGTAAGTAAGTGTACTATAGAAACCGACCAGCAATATTTAATAGCAATATTTAATATTTTTGTCGGATATGTTGTAATTTTGTAGCAATTGTGAGACAATGTGAAGTAAAATTAATAATAGTAGTAATAAGATAGCCAATGTTATAAGGTAATGTGAGAAAAAGTTGGTATTACAAATATGTATTTTGGAATTTAAGAAGTTTAGCGTAAATGGTTAGATGTGTACCCTTTGTTTAAAGTTTGGGTTTTGATTTGGAACAGAGTATAAATTATAGCTCGACATGATTTTCTCTCGAATCTCCTAATTTTTGAAGTCTCACTCTCCTCCCCACCTACTACATTAAAAAAGGGGTCCTTAAAGATTTAAAAGCATTTTTATGAGGACGTGATACTTCTCTCTGTAGATGTAAATCCATGCTAAAGGTGTTGAATGCTTTAAAATTGTCTATATATTTAAACAAAAATACATACGGTGTAATCGTCGACATTTTCCTGTTTAATAAGCATTACTTATTTACATTAAGTTTGCTGCTGAGATATCCGAGAGCAATGACTAAGAAAATTGGAGATAATTAAAAATCACATCTTTACGACTAATAAAAATTGATTCAATCTCTGTATACTCACAATTAAATTTTAAATCTGAATCCAGTTAAATCGAAACGTAATTTTATACACTTCTTACGAAATATGAATATAGTAAAATTATTACGTTTATATATAAATGTTTAAAAAACAAAGTATGTGTATGGAACAATTATAAAAATACAAGTGGCCGTTAAATTGTTTTATCAACGTAACTAACGATCAAAAAACCGTATGCAAATTGACTTGAATGACTTTTGATAAAAAGCTTTATTTGTAGGATTGTTACATTCCTGAATGTAGCCTGCGTATTTGGTATTTAGTAGCATTAGTGTATAGTTTATTCCAAATGAAGACCTAAAGATTGAAAACAAAGGGTTCACTTCACACCTTTTACACTAAACTTTTTCTCACATTAGCTATTCATATTATATTAATTTCTTATACAATTTAAACAAAATTACAACATTCCTGATGAAATTATAAAATAGTGTGATGGCCGTTTTCTAATTAGTAAGTGACATTTGTTTAGAAACTTTAGGTCTTGAGTTGTTATAAATTATTCATGTCTACTTTGGGTGTTTTGTCATTAGTGACGAAATAAATAGAGGCTATGTTATACACACAGGGGCTAAAAATCGTTAAAGGATCTTGAAATGCCTTTGGCTTCCTACGGATAAAATTTTTATTAGGAAATCTGTTTCATCTATAATGATTTTTGCGTTTACAATTCTTCTTATATAATGAACCAATTAAATTAATACACAGAGAGTCTGTGTCCATAAAATGCTCCAGAATTTTTTTTATTAATCGTTTTATAAACCTATTATCAAATTTTTATGCAACATTGAATACTCATATTTTGATATGCAGGTACAAGAAAAAATTTTTGTTATGATCTAATTTTATTAACAACCAACTATAAATGTAGCAGCTATCTCACATGTTGCAAGCTTTATCAAAATATACTTGACACATTATCTGGGGTCAAACTTTAGTTACAGCTCATGTTTACAATTGTTGCCAGATTATTGTATGTATGTATCACAATAGTTTATAATTTGACTAGGCTTATTATAAACTGCCAGAAAATTCTGAATGAACAAAACCACAATCAAATCACAATTTGACACTCTTTGCAGTTTGAAGCTGTCAATCAGCAAATTGAGAACTTAGACATGACATTTATATAAGACCTAGCAGTTGCCCGTGGCTTCGCACACATAATTTTTTTATTTAACTTAAAAATTTTGTGTTATGATTCCATATAATCATTTCGATAATAGTGACTATTGTCCAAAGTTGTTATTATCATATTTTTTTATAAAATTTCAAATTTCTTTTGCAGGTGATATGAACATGACACACTATATAATCTCAAAAATAAAGCAGATTTTAGCTCATTTCTATAGCTACTATTATAACGATTAAATATTTGATAGTTTTCTTGTTGTGGACACACTCAAAACCACTGAATCAATTAAAAAAAATCATCACTAGTAAACTAGGCTATATTTTTTTTTGTCTTATTTATTTTTACTTGTCTATTCATCTACTCAAGAAAAGCTGGCCCATTATGCTAGTAGAACATGAGCATTTACTTAAATTTCACACTATTAATAGCAGAAGCTATTAATCCAATCTCTTCCCTAATCTCCTAATCTTTTTT
>DWLR01002077.1:0-16334 GCA_018246295.1 Papilio alexanor hazarajatica
AGATACCTACCAATGACACCCTGTGGTGTCATTGGTAGGTATCTGGGTTCGATTCCTTACCTATCTCTACCTGTGTAGATGGCGCTATTTGCTAATTATTTGTCGTTCACTGTTATGAATACTATTTTAAAATAAACTCTAAAACTTACATCGTGTTTGAGATTCTATTTTAAAATATTTCTATTTATCACGACGATGTATGCTAATAAACGTTCTGGGTTTTTCCGTATTGTTAAGGTCGTCACCTTATTATTTACTACGTCTTATGACATTTATCGCAAATAATTTCATGCTTGTACACAGTCTGATAACAAATCTTATACGTGTTGTTCAGATAAAGCAAATGTAAACAGTAGTTAAATTTTTTTAATTTCATTTGAAATTACAAAAATAAGGTCTATTTTTGTATTTTAGTCTAGTCGTGTGTCTTTAAAAATCAGAGAACGAAATATTTCTGTTGACATCCGTGACAACAGTCATAATAGTGTTTTCGTAATTCATATAAAGTAATGTAAAAATTAGAAAAACTTTTAATATTCTCGTGTCGTGAAACGCTCATTAAAGTAAACTGTACTGCTTCTCTAAAGCCTTAACTCGTCCAAGAATTTGTATCGTTACGTACATCACAAAGCGATCCTTCCGGTCATGTGGCTCTTGTGACTTTAATTACAACCGGACATTGCTTCTATATGAAATCACTGCGTTTCTAGAACCCTTCAGTTAAAGGGAAATATATATTTTTAGTTGAACATAACATGTACCACAAACATAGAGCACGATTTCCTAGACTCGTTCGAGTCTTTGTAAAATATACAGTTCAATTTTATTAATAAATACCAGTTCTCACCGACGCGTGATAGTTATCGGTTATATTAAATCTCTGATGTAAACAAATAACGATAATCATGTTTTTATTAAAACTACAAAATATATAAATTTATATGACTATAATATGATATTAATATTATAATTAATGTAATTTAAGACTATTAAAAAACACTACATGAAATCATTTTAAAGATCATTTAAAATTTCTTAAAAACGTAATCGGTCTCAGGACCCGCCACATAACAGCCACTTAATCTAACCACTAAGCTACGAGCAGAATGACTAATACTATTATTTACCTTATAGTAAGCAACTCTCATTGGGATTATAACGATGAAATTTATGCAAGTTGCGTATGAGCAACTTTGTTGCTTAGTATACGTTGACAAAGCATCTCCTATATGTGCGCTGTTAAAACAAACAGCGTCTGTTACGAGGGCATGGGACACACGAAGTGGTAATCTCGAGGTGGTTTTAAGAAATAAGAATTAGAATAAACAAACTTCAAAAAGCGTGGCTGTATAAACAAACGAAATACTTTGAACAGAACGGCAAATGACATCATTGTTGTTATCATATTTAGAAGATCTACAAAGAAAACAAATTTATATAAGGAATTAAGATGAGGTGTGAACACATATGTTGGATACATTTTAATGTTTTCGAGAAAAACATCCACCGAACCGATACCTTAACATGTAATTTTCTTTTACGTTTTAATTACATTCTTTATTAACCAGTAAATTTTATCATAGTATAAAATTATTGAAAATAATTGGGCGTCATTGGTGTAAACCTATGTCCAAAAGTAAATATATTCTTTCTCTTCGCCTTTAAGCTTATTATAAAATATTGATAAACATTAAAAGTACGACTGAACTATAATATATCAAATAACAAATATTACAGAATTCCCATCCTTAGCTTTAAAAAATCTCGCAAATAGTCTATTATTTTAATAGATATTCAGCACAAAAATTATAAGATAATCTATAAATATTTTCCTACCAATATGACATGAATATCACAGAAGAAAAACTGAGTAAATGGAAACATTTCCATAATTTAATTACATAATTAACCTTGCCTCTGTGTACATGTACCACCCACTAAATAAAGAAACGAAAGTGTAATGTGGTTGTAAACACAAGCTTATTTTACACGCTAAGACGAAACATAGGATAAAACTTACGCCCCTAACCCACAGCGGTGACAGAAGTTACGGATTTCCACTTGGTGCGATTCTGGCACATCTCTCTTGCTTCTATTACATTAATACATCTACGCATACTTGCTGGTCGGTTACGGGTACTTCTTATATCGCCTTTCTTAAGGATGTCATCAATTTGATCGACATAAGACCAACATTTTAAACATCACAGTGCGAATACTTGAGGTATTTTAAAGAATACATGAAGATAAGCGGAAAGTTCTCTTGGGTGATACAGTTGAATAAGACGGTAGAGATGGGAGCATCATGCTCCTTTATGTTCAGGTGTCGTGTCGTGAGTGTCCATAGACACATGTCCATATGTAAACAAAATCCGTACACACTGACCAAACTTGAGCAATATAAAAACTTCAGTTAACATTATAACCGTTTTTGTAGAGGTTTATAATGACCATAAATTATAATTCGTGAATGCAACCATCGACTTCAGTTGCCGAATGTATAAATTCAAACAGTTAATACATTTTTGAGGCGGACGCTACGAAAATAACGATTTTAATTAATAGTCCACCCAGACTTCTCGGTGCAATCGTTGACCTATAAGTAATATGTTGCGGCACGCAGCTAAAACTTCAAATGTACTAGACCACTAAATCTGGCAATAAGCTAATCGTTTACAATGATGACCTAATAAATAGTATGGCACGTAGGATAAAGTTAGGATTATTTGTTACGACTCCCAGCATAAACAGATGAGGGATCCGTAAACGTTCAATACATATCCGTTCCACAAGCAATTTGTACTACGCGGCGAAAAATATTGCACCTCGACTTAGGGAAAGAGATTTCGGCTTCCTAGGCTACACACTACCTACGTGACAGTTTGTGCTTTGTGTAACAGATATAACGCTATACGAAGCCGAAATCTCTTCCCAAAAATCCATGTGCAATATTTATTGCCACTTACTATGCCCTTGAGCATTTTGATTGTTGTAGAAAAAGTAGCGACAATTTCGGCTTTGAAGTTAAAATCTTATCTCTTAATTGACGTTCAATATGGACAGTCTTTGTGACTGAGCCGAGCACAGTCAAATTCAATTCCGAGCTCGCGCAAATACAATAAGGCATGCACTCTCACGACAATAAAGGGAACAACACAATATAAACTACGTTATAATGTTAACTATTTAAAATGTAAATTTAAAAGGAAGGAAATAAATTTAATTGTTACTTTCAAAGCTGCTCCTATTCAATTATTTTTAATGTAATGGAGATTTTCAATAAAAAAACGTTTAGTTCTTAAGTTGTACAACAGACAGGCGAACCGAAGTGACTATTTAAATGTAGTAATAAATAACATGTTGATAATAAATAAGTAATTGAGATTAATTTTTGATTACTAAAATTGAGAGGTTAAATTTAATCCGGTAATGTGATCAATAAATGTAAAGGTGGTATCCCGTTGCAGTTAAAACATATACCCAATGACGAAGCGGTGAGAGGGACAATAAAACTTCTCTTATATAAATATTTGAGTGCCATAAAAGCCAAAGCAGATGTTAATATCGACCCATGGCTAAATTTACAAACGGTACTTTTCTCTGACGTAGTACTAAATGATTTCAATCGGTAATTTTCGTCATTTAGCTATATAAATAAAAATTAAACAGTGCACTAAGCTATTCGAAATAAATGCTATCGTAGTCAGAGGTTTAAATTGTTTACAATTTTAATCTTTAACATTGTCTACATTTTTAAATCTCTGATGGTATTGGAATATGACACCCGTAATATATTTAAGGGTTTATGGAAAAAAATTAAAACCATAGAGAACCGTAAAGGGTAAATGTTGGGATGTGATGCGACACGATGATCTTATAACAATTGCAGAAAGAAAGAGAAAGAGAGGAAAGCCGAGACGTTGATAGCTTTATCAAAAAAGTACGTTTAATTATTGTTAAAAAATTATAATTACATACTAATAGAACATAACATATATTGAAGGCATTACTATAACAAGGCCTTAGCTGCAACCCGAATATGTAATATTATACAAAAGAAATATACTGTCCGGAGTTCTGTACAGGTCCCCGTATAATATGTCCTGTCTATCAAATAGTCATTGTTCAATTATTCATATACGTTGTCTGAGAAAAGTTAATAATCTGTTCATGTATGAAAATACCTTATATTAAAGTTCGTATTCTGATAATTGATAATGAGTAAATAATTAAGAATTAATTCCGGGAAATTCACAATTTTGGATGGATGATTTTAAACGAAAGTACGCCTTTCTAAAATAAATGCTCCAACGAACCGTGTAAAATAACCAATATCTGGAACCCGGTTAATTAACCTTTTATTAAAATTTTTCACCATAAATGTGACTCCTTCAAAGCTCCGCATTTTTAAAAATATTTAAATAATAAAATATTTACAAAGCATGTAAAATAGAAAATCTATTACAAATTAAAGCAATAACAGACATTATTTTTAAAACATTCATGATTATAGAATGGGACAAGACAACAGCTGTGCATCTGCTCATGCAAGCATGTCGAGGGTTCGTTTAATAACAGAATGTTAAATTAAATTTGTATGTCGGTAATTAAATTTGTATTTGTTTGTATGTCGGAGCTGGAACTACCAGTAATGATTCCTCAATAATGATCTATTAGTGAGATCGCATACAATTTTTGTATAATTATCCAATGATGGTAGAGTAACCTTGACCTTCACACTTGATTTTAAATTAAGGGTAATTTGTCGAAAGTTTCTAAGGTTAAAATAATTCCGAAATGAAAAAACTGCCATTGAAACACAGTTTTCAGAAGATTCGAAGCAGACAGAATCAGTTTTTAGTTTATGCCCTAGATTTATACCAGAGGTATTATTATTATTAATAAATAAAATATTATTATTACCACGTTCCGTGTCGGGGCATTTTCTGACGATTTTCCATTCAGTTTATTCAGTGGCGTATACGTCCCACGCTTTAATGCTTAAAAAGTCGTTTAAGACGTATGCCTTATTTTTTTTTTCAATACTACAAAACCATAATTAACAGGAAAAAGATTACATTAAATTTGGATAGGCATTAGAAACAATGCAATAAATATAAATTTCACTATAGAAGCAAATAAACTAAATAAACACCAACTTTAAATCAAACAATAATTGTTGCTTCAACGACGCGCGAATAAATGACAACAATATGCAATGTCTCCTGTTTGACAGAGTTGACATAAGACAGTTGACATAAATGATACGCCGCGTGGGACGTGATACATACAAACTGTTAACATTATATGAAATTAATTAATATTTGATTCTAGAATATTTTTTAAGGATTTTATTGTTTTTCAATGAGAATTCCAAATGGCCTGAATGAACAGTGCAGCGGGAGTCGTATACGCCCCGAACGACACGCAATATGTTAAATGATAAAATGCACGAAAGTCAAAGTCACAAATCTGTGTCGCTTATTAAAAGTTGAAAGCATCGAAATATGCGCAATCGCAACACAATAAGTTATCGCAACCTAATAAAACAATTCCTCCAGTCCGTGACGCATTCCCCTTGCATCCAGTGCATCTGTGCTGATTCATTTCTTCAATCCGAACATGAATATATAAAAAGTCAAGATAACCTGAGCGATAACAGTTCAAAAATAAACAAAATTCATCTACTAATTCAAATGAAAACTCATTTAACTCAAATACCTTTATGTTCTTGGAGATGTATAACTTGATATTATTAGAATCGCAAACTTTTCACTAAGACTACTTACTACTAAGTATCAAAAGTATCTGCTAATGAGATTCAAGTACTGAACTCTAAAACTGATAATTAATCAGATAACAGATGAAAATGAATATATATTTCGAAAATTCGAAGTTAATAGGTATTAATTAAATTGTTATAAAAATGGTAAAAGTAACAGCGTCTTTATTCTATCACATCCAATCTAGTGCCCAGCAGTAGATTGGATGTGAAAAGTGAAGAAAGAAAAAGAAAATAAAGTGAAATGCATCAAATTTCATCTCATACAACACGTCGGAATTAGTACAGACTAGCTAAACGCACGCCATTTCGAAGCATTTATGTTCCTAAGTAGATTTATTATATATTTGTAAATTAAACTATTAAACATCTTACCAACTTACACCACTACTAATTGGGGTTTTTTTGGCCTCATTGTCTTATTTACACATTCACTAACATTAAAACTACCATCAGAACAGTAAATAGAAAATGCTAAAGAATCATCTGTTTTATGAATCAGTGACGGATCCGGGATTGTTGTGTAAGTGGGTTGAGCCCCCTGAAAGTAGATTTTAACAAACTAAAAATCACATATTTTATAACAAGATAGTAGTAAAAGGTATTAAAAATTAATTTAGAATAATATTTTCGAAGTTCACGCAAGTTTTCTGATGATGAGTTTAATCAACTTAGACAAATAAACCTTCCAATGTTATAAATTGATAATATTTGATCGTGGTGTCGGAGAGAATATTGAAGTGTTTTAGAAATCGACGGCTCAGGTGGCCCATGACTAAGGTACATATGTCACCAGTGGATCAGAAGGTTTCATAACATGGGAATGATGTTTTAATGAATAATGTTTTAAAAAGAAAACTCAAGGGCACTGGCTTTTATGTCTGCACAAACAAACGTTCGCTTCACTATTATACAATATTTCTAACGATGTTTACAAGACGTTTATGTGCGTGACCTTTATAATAAAACTTTAATAAATCTTATCTCAAAAGTACAAGTATGTATGACGTAAGTCATACGTAACGTATTTTTACTTTACTACTTTTAGTTTTAAGCGTACGTATTTTTTATTGACGTCGAAGGGGAAAAGCACTAGGAATATTCGAAGGAACACAAAGTAAAATATAATTAATCGTTTGTTTCCCCGAATATAACGCTCTCCGCTATATTATATAACAGAGAGAGGTAAACAAGAGACTTGGCCAATCCTTTGAATTTGTTTGTAGAATATAAGAGCTCTTAATCTCTCATAATAAAATAATAGTTTATAATTACATTCTTGTTTTTAATTGTTACAATTAAAGATTCACACTAACATTGACTTTCAATTGTTTATTCGAATATTACATAATATTACACTAAATTCTACCTGGTAGTGACGGCTGAAATGCATCGAAATAATTTATTTCCCACGTGTTATCGTAATGAACAGTCGACCGTTCGATGCCAAGGTTTTTGTTTAACTATTTTATGGCTAACAAAAGACTTAATTGAGCCTGTAAAATTTATTAATTTTTAGAGACAAATTTTGATAATGTTCGCTGGTTTATGGGTTATAAATATACAAGTAAATACTAGTCTAACAAAGCTTAATTAATAAGATTAATTCAACCTTCGACTAGTATTTAACTTAAAGACTAAAACTTGACGATACTTTTTATATTTGTGATTTAACTAAAATTTATTTGTCCTAAAATTACGACACCCACCAATTAATGATTAGAATATTTTTACTTAACAACCGTACGCATTACACACGACTTATCTTTTACCAGGAGGATTGCAAGTACAAAAAAATTATAACCATTGATCAACAGGAAACTTCTTCTAGATATGAGTTTGCTTTATGATATTTTGCACACCATAGGCCATTCGTCATTCTTAAGTCGAATAACATTTTCCACTCCTAGGAGTCGCATTTTATGTTCCATGTTATCGCACAAATAACGAAAAAAAAATATCTTTTATACGATAAACATTTTACTTACGCTGATATTTTCCATTTATCGAAAAGTTTAGCCTTAAAAATAAAAACTTGTATAATTTACGAAAATTTTGTTAACTTATCGTTATTGCAGTTTATCGGATTTAATTTGCAATAATTAACTTTTCTGATTTTTAAACATAACCTTTAAAGCGTTGCGTTTTACTTTATTCCTGTTATAATTACCCTTTCTTTTTTTCAGTTTTTTGTGATTGTTTTTATTTTATTAATATTGTAGTACTGTTACAATTGTTGGTAATTTTTGATAAATAAAAAAAATGTTTTATGTTCGTTATGACATTCTTCGTAACTTAAAACGTTAACAATATTACGTTTACGAATTTACAGCTTTTCTTTGATATGTCTTTCATTTCCAAACCTAACGCCAGTAAGTGCATTTTAACAATGAACCTGTTAACTGCCAATTCGTATTCACCACATTCTCAGTTACCATTAAAATTAGAGCTTAAATCGGAGTTAATTATTAAATCATTTAAGTATGCAAATATTCCGTAATTAAATTTAAACTAGTTAGGCGCAAAACTTTCCAAACTCTTCCAGAACTTTCAGTTTTAGTTACATGCCTTGTTGGTAGAATAATAAATTTATAATTAATAAAGTCTATACTTCTGCTGATGTTTTTAGTTATTTGACATACATTATTATACATAGTATACAAAACTTTTGGTTAAGAATTTACATTTGGCAGCCCAATTATTAAGGTAAGGATGGCTATTGGACATTACGTTACATCCCTTACGAACTGATGACGAATGGCGCGGCGGATGAAACCGAAGGGCAGAGTTAGTTTCTTGAAGTGTGAAATTTTGCGCACTAAGACAGAAATTTTACAGGATAAAGTAGCTGCAAATGTGAGTGACATCGGTACATCGGTTAAATTCTCTTCTAAGATATCTTAAATACCAACGTATTAGTATGGTAAAGATCTAAATAAGTGCGTTTTCTCTTGTTTGGTTCGTTAAGAAGTTAAAAAAATATATAACTTCTACCGCTTGTACAGGGCCAGGGTGCGACACCCTCTTTTTTATAAGAGAGCACACAAAGAGCTATACCAGAAGAAATAACGTTTATTTTTGATAATTGCGATATTTAGAAAGCTATAAGGAATTTAGCATGTGGCGTGACCAGCAACAACCATAAATCCATAGCGTCGCAACGAATCTAAAATAACTTCGGAGACGTTGCAATTAGCATAGCGGACAGACACGTCAAGGATAATGTCTTCTTATTGATACAAATTCTTGCATCATAATGCAAGAATATAGATAGACAAAAATGTTGTCATTTTTTTATTCTAACATACAGTATACGTTAATACTAGTATTAATTACTAATAGATATTAAAAAAGTACAAGTATGTATTCTATAAAATTATTTAACTTCTCTAGAACTTACGTATAAATTTGATTTATTTCAATAATTTGTCGGCTATCTTAGCGTAGGAGCAAAAAAATTGTAATTGTAAAAAAATTGTCAGCTAAACAAAAAAACTAAATACAAAGGATACACGTTAATATTACAGACAAGTAACTAATAACAAAAAAAAGAACAGACTAGATGGTTAAAAGATAACTTAGTCTATGTGCGTTTTTATCAAACTTCAATGGAGACAAAAAAAGGATCAATAATAGGCATAACGGAGTAGCACTATCCCTATCAGTTCGATAGCCTTGCTAAAATCATTGTCGCGCAACTAAACGGGCTGTGAATGGCCAACACCTGGGCACATATCTGATAAGGGGAAAGATAACGGGGCTACGCGAAGCTGACTCACAACGATGCTTGCTTGTGCCAGAGTGGAATTTAGTTCAAATCTAACCTTTAAAAAAAAGAAATTAACATATCTGAGAAGAATAGGAAATAAAACGAACACGTATGTATATTTATCTTGTATAAATTAGCAAGTAGAATGAATAGACTAATCTTAATATTGTTTGGGTAGTAAAAATTGGTGGGATCATTGGTGGCATTAACTTATAATAAAAACTAGTGATTCACTTTTTTACTCGTATATTACTTGTTAATTATCGTCCATATTTAAATTTAATACAAAACATATCAATTGAACTCCTTTTGTTCGACGGACACATATCGATCATCCAAATAGAACAAAAAAAAAATAGGAAAATAACGACTGGAAATATACGAAAGCTATTTGCAACATATACTTGTTATCATTCCTGGAGTTCATTGTGGGTCATAGAGTCTTATTGATTAAATACATTCTGAGATAAAATCAATATTGAATGAATTGTATTTTAGAATGGTGAATTCTCCAATTAGATGAAAACTAAATTTTGCTCACCTCATATTCTACTTATGCCTTGTTTTTTTTTTGGTCCTGTAAAGCGGATTTTTTACTTCAATTCTAAAAAGTTTATAATCCGAAATTAAAAAGTAGAATGTTGATTGACAATGTTTAAATCACTACAACAACAAATATCATTTCAAGTAGTAATAATCATTCGTGATTATTTACACGTCAGCAATCTTTGTCTGCTTTGTTTTAGCAATGGGCCTTATAAATGGTCGCGCAAGGGACTTAAAAATGGTTTTCATCATCATTCAGATAATTTATTCCGGATTGGTTATATGTAGAGAACATTAAAATTCAGTGTACTTAAATATACACCATATATTTATCCTCTAAAAAGTACGTTAGTAATTTTGAACGTTAAATGTTGCCCTTTACACTAAACCGTTTTGACAAATACTTTATAAGCTATTAAAATAATAAAAACTATGCGCCACCAGCAAGGTGTTCGTGCTTTTATAAAACAAAGTCCCCTGGCCACGTCTGGCTGTCATTTTTATACAATTTTTACTAATAGACGGGGTTTCATTAAGAAGGTTTTATGACGTCGATTGCTGAAAAAACCCTTAATACAGGTTGCTATACTTGCGAAGCCGGGGCAGGGCCACTGGTATAGAAATCATGGCAACAAAAAAGGTAATCTCCTAGCACGTGTACTTTGGCGAGTTGCTTCTTTCGACTTTTAGAGTTTGCTTTATCTCCTGCATCATTGCTTTCTGCATCAGTCCACATTGTTTTCATAACAGAAAAGTAATAAAATATTTTATAACCACATTAATGTTTGTGCGCGTAGTCGTAGAAGGGGACAAATCTACAAGCGGTTTATCTTAAGATCTCAGATGCATGTCGCTATCAATGTCCACAATAATCAGAAGACTTACGGCTTTGACATTCCTTGTAAATGTATAAAAACACACTGGTCGTTCGACACGTGTGTAATGAACTGACTTCACTAGGTGGGATCGTCTGCGCTCGACGAATGGACCTAATTCATGCAACCGCTGCTAGCCGTGCCACTGTTCTGGTCGTAACGTACCCAGGTTCGTGTGTCAAAGGTTTTGATATTAACAATAATCTGTTGCAGATGGTCAAATCTGATGTGATGGTAACATGAAGTGGGTGTGCCAATAGCATGCGTGATCTAGCGACGTGGGGACGGACGTACGCGCTGCTTGCGCTGTTGGCGTGGGGGTCAGCTCAGCGCACACCAACGCTATGCGATGACGACGCCTGTCGCTGCGACTCCTTCACCCATCTCATATGCAACTGCACCCGCGATTACGACGTAAGGAAACTCGCTCATATCTATGATAAGGCATTAAGAAAGATGTCGTAACCGACAAGTGCTTATGTGTGTGTACAATTAAGAGGGGCGTGCCAGTATTGCGTCAAATGGAGTATTATCTGCCTATCCCCCTGGGCATAAGAGTATATTAATTAAAATGTGTATAATACACTATAATTAAAATGTAGAATACATGAATAAACATAATATTTCTGCCCTCCCAAAACAACTCCAAGATTTATGTAGGCTCGTGGGACGTGCATAAAAATGACGTAGGAAAGAATTATACAGCTCCAAAACTGGTAAATAGAACTCCGCGACGGCATATTTTTTTCGGCTTTGAAAAAAATCTAATAAAATTCGAGGACGCTTTTTTCTAATAAACTTGTTAGTAATTTTGAATGTTAAATTTAGATTGTAATTGTCTTTCACACTAAATCATTTTGACAAATATTTAAGCAAATATCCAAATAATAAAAACTACGCTCATCCCAAGAAATCTAATTATGCTACTGTAAAACAGACGCTCACGGTCTGAGTGCTCCCATGTTCATATAAAACAAAGTCGCCTCTTCACTTCTGACTGTCGATTTCATATAAATTTCGGGAACAAAGACTCACAAGAAGGGAGTACGTATATAGTTTCATTAAAATTGGTACTATTATGAGGTAACTGTTGAAAAAGCTATAGGCCTGTGGGTACTAGGCATAAAAAATACAGATGTATATGTTATACCATTCGCGCGAAGCCGGGGCGGATTCGCTAGTTCTGTAATAAAACTAGCTATTTAAATTGCAATCAACGAAAGAAATAACATTACACTGCACTTTATATTACAATATCTTTCGATATAAAACTAATACTGGTGTTTGTCTCTATATATTTTAGGATATAAATGAGATCATCATCTGTGTGTATTATTATACTGATTTCTATATTGATTCTGTCTGCTAAACTAGTTTAAGTAATCTCCACCGAGAGTTCTTGAATAAAGTAACTCTTGAGATATTCAAACTAACCGCAGTCAAATTCTCGCTTTGCGACAGCTATTAGGCGTTTGAAGCCTCGTTCTCGTATCTCTATTTAACGAAGTATTTCGATGACTTAGTAGTCGTTGCATGAATAGAACCGGATTGAGACGAGAGACTAAGACTATCACGTATTCGAGGTCTAATAAGTCGCAATTTAATTTTAAACCTGTCGTTCTCAATGGAACATGTTAAAGATTGAATACTAGATCTGTCCATTATTACGATTTTATATCAAGTAATAATATGTGCTCATTTCAGGAGGTGACGCTGAGACCAGACGGGCCGTACCGGGTGCCGTCCACAGCTTCCGGTATCTTGATTGACGGGTGCAGCAGAGTTCATTTCCTCACCGACACGATACGTAACCTCGTCCACCTCCGCAACGTGGAGATCAGGAACGTAGCGCACGTCGTCATCAACGAGCGAGCACTAGCCTGGTCGCCTTTCTCACGCGACAGCGAACTGAACCCCGGACTCCGCGTTCTCATTTACAACAGCACCGTTAATGAGATCGCTTCACACGCAGTGCAAGGTCGAATCGACGACATCGCAATCACCAACAGCCGCATCAGCAACCTAAAGCCCTTCGCCTTTTCTAGTATATTAGGCATCAAAAATATAGAATTAAGTAATAACATTTTCGACAACATCGAAATCCAAGCGTTCAAAAAATTCTCAACTTTGAACTTTGTCTTACGAGGCGGCGAGATCGGATTCATTCCCAGTAGATTTCTGTCGGACGTGGAAGTCAACAATTTGTTTCGTGTGGAGTCCGTTTCAATCAAACATATTTCCAGTTTGGCCTTCCTTGTCAATTCACCAAAGAGAGTGCTGATTGAAAGCAACAACATTGATACCATGGACGGTGATGGGTTTCATTTAGTTTCTCAGGGACCGATTGCGTTTAGAAATAATTCTGTGAATACATTAAGAAAGGGTGCATTGTTCGGTATTAGTGTTGATTTAGGCGTGCTATCCTCGTTCGGACGGCAAGAGTTGGTGTTGGATAACAATACAGTGACGGACTTAACGCCGTCGTCTCTTATTTTCAATCGGTCAAGTTTAACGTTACGCGTTGACGGTTTGAACATTAATGCGACGTGTACTTGCGAGTTGGCTGAGCAATGGCGAGAAGTGCTGAAGGCGCAGGGGGGAATCATTAGCTGCTGGTACGAGCTGGAGAAACATTATATCTCTATACCGACTTACGTCAATAGCAGATGCGGCGCGTTCAAACAAAACTTTTGGATATACGTCGTTGTGGGTGTGATATTGGTTGTGATCGCAGCGGCTATTGCAATATTTTTCATTGTAAGGCACGAGAATGAAAAGAAGAAGAAGTTGCAAATTGTAATGCCTGACGGTAAGACGTACAGAGAGACGGAGTTCCATATAGTGGTAGAGAGAGCAGAGCTCCTCACCACTGATCTATGATCGGGAAACATTAAACAGTTTCGTAGTGGGTGTTAAGCAAATGGAAAGTATGATTACTTAGGTAGGTCCTGTAAGTTAGTCTCTCTTCTACCTCAATTTACCGTCAGTGAAAAATGTGCCAAGTTTAGTTCATATGTTGATCAGTATTATAGAAGCGACGAACATTCTGATAAGGTGTTGCTCCTTTATTTATATTGCGTGAAACATTGTTTCATTTAATTAAATAAATAGTACAAAACTATTGAAAACAAGTTTTTGTTTTATATTTAAGCTTAATGCATGCATTACTATTACATATGATAAGTGTGACATGACGATGTATAAGAAAGACTAATTCGTAGAATGCTCTTTAGAATTTGTTGAAAAGTGTTGGAATAATTATAATGATAAATCACCTATCATGCAAAATCTTATTGCCCTAATATATGCCTAAAGCGAATGTAAGCAGTATTGTTATTTTAAAATCCTACTCAGATTGCTTGTCGAATTGACAAAAATATTTGTTTAAAAAAATGTGATAAAACAAGCCTACATTTACGACTGCACGCATACGCATATAGCCCAAATCTTAAAGCGTGACTTTTCAAATACGGATGAAGTGGAATCATTCGCTGAGCCATAGGACTCAGGAATGTCATAGGATAGCCCCGTGGCAAATTTTAAAGTGAACTTAATAATTACTATTCTAATTGAATTTGCGAGCGCATTGTTCTGTTTAAAACTATTTAAAATTAAACCTACCTCAGGAACGTCATGCCTCGCAAATCACAATCGGAATAAATAGTTATATTGCAGTGTTATACTTGCATCCAGCCATCAAAGATATTTATTTTTAAAATTATAAATAGAAATAAGTTTGGTCTGAATTTCTAAGAGTATTAATTTTTACTTAATTATTAATATTAGACGCGGTAAAACTATTTATTTTGTTACGAATTAATTTAATAAACTGTAAATTATGCCTCGCCTATGCTATTACATAATATTCAATTTATATATGGTTAAATAAGTGATAATGAGTTATATATAAAAGGTAGGTATATCCTGTCGCTAACCTTATTTAGATATGTTTAAGAATCCTTTCACCGTACACTGCCCTCATATAACTCTAGCGGTCGTCGCTTAACATTAACCAAATAGCTTGCTTGTGTCTCCCTAAAATTATAAACTTTTACTAGACTATAGATTAAGCCTAAAATTATATTAGTTTTTGGCTTCAAATTCAAACTTTTGCAAATCAATTTGACATCAAATTTGTAAGTTTATCTATCAATTTGATAGGTAAACGTACGTGTTTGATGTAGAAAAGGTTGAACTTGATGTGCAAAAATAATGATTTGATTTGAAAAATTACAAATTTGAAGTTAAAAAACTATATTTTAACTTCAAATTCGGTTTTTAACCCAAAATGTATGTTGTACAACATTTATATGTTTACTGAGCGCGTTGGCTACGCGCTGGCTGCCTAAGCCAAAAGTTTCCTGATGAATGATAACACTCAAGGGACGTTCTCTTTGTGCCATTTATACCGAATGTACTTTCCCTTTTAGGACTATTATTAATTTTAAGTTTGACTTTATTTTACTTATTAGTTATGTATTATTTTAACGTTACGCTTATGCGTTCAAAAATAATGTTTTTATTTTTGCTAAATAACTAAAAGCGAAGCGAATGTTGAAATAAAATCTTGAATCACTCCGTGAATACAATATCATATCCGAAGAAAATAGGAAATTTCCTATCTCATGAAAATTATTATATATCTCCTGATGTGTTTAAGTCCTTCCGTCGTTTTCCTATAAAAAATATTCACACTTCAAACAATAGCAAATTCGACCAATCTAAAGTAGCAAAATTATAAGTAAAGTTATTATTTATTTACGCGTCTAATACAATTAAGCTCTGTTGATCTGTTGTCGTCGTTTTCTGTTATATATATGTGTGTGTGTGTGTGTGTGTATACACTTCATGTCAGATACAGCTAGTCAAATGTAAAGTAAGAAACGTGTTCGTGATTCTTAACAAGTCCTTGAACACAAGAACTTGGTAAAAGTAGACAAATAAAATTATGTGTAAAGTATCCGGCAAACTTCTTGAACTGAACTTCTTGACTTTGACTACGCAGAAGCGAATTTTAGTCCTCGTTGAATAGATCTGATGAAACCTTATAATAATTTTCCTGTTTCGTAAGTATAAACAGTTACAAAATTAGTCACACATTAAGTGTACAATGCACAAACTTTTCCTCGCCACTACGAGGAATAGTCAAGAACTTTGCCGCGATCTGTAGCAATCCCATGGGAAAATATAACATACCGAGCTAGCGGCTGGCCTTCCAGTACTTGATGGATAGTCGGTTGAGAAGCTAGCTCCAAGCCTCGCGCGATGAACGTCATGTCCGTGCTGTCTAGGGGGGGCTCGCCTTCTCTCGTGACACCCCACATCGTTAGAAACTCGATGTCTATCAGGGTTACTGTGAAAT